>BROG01001208.1:0-97633 GCA_030159075.1 Atrina japonica
GTTCACTTTTATTCCATGTCAAAATAGTGTCCATTATAGGGAATTACGTGTCAATAATGTAAATCCTGTTTTATTCGCGAGAATTTTATTTGTCCGTAATTTCACGAGCTCTCGCTCGCGAATAAATCTAGAACGTGTGTATCGCGAAAATAAAGTCCCGAGAAAATTTCCTGATTCACAGTAATTATCAGTATCTCATGTTCTTGCGCTGTGAAATTGAACAAAAATTTACATTCATACATTGTATATATACGTACCTTGTATTGCTTAAAATAAAATGGTGAAATGAACGTGAAACATGTAGTTTTTATGCAGATTGAACAGTTACGTGCAGGTGAATTTAAAATAATCGTCGGTAAAAATTGTATTTGCATAGCTTTATTTGAACGATCTTACAGATTGTGATTTTTTTTGTGTGCAAAAAGCCGGAATGATTATGTCCGTCTGTGAACTTCCTCTTTATCATTACGTTAGCAAGTGCGTTCACAAATGCATTGTGCTTCGATGAATTTGACGTCTGATGACAGTCATATAGGAATAGAATACCTATTCTGAGGTCCCGTAATGTCTAGGTTTTTGACTAGCGTGAATGTACAACTTGAACAGATGAATAAAGATGAATTGTGAAGCTACAGAAATATCCAAAGATTTTTTCAATGCCCTTAGTTAGTACAGACTCTACTGGAATGTATGGTAACGTTGCGAAAATAAACAGCCGATGTATTATGTCCTTGACTTTTGGACCGTACTATAGCTCGATTTGATATACTACCGCCTTCGGACATCCATGTCGATCTGTTCCTATTGTCAGTTGGTTAAGACCAAATATGATGGTTAGTCAGTCTCCTTGATTATAGCGTGTTGTATTTGTTTACGTATAATGTCAGTTTCATTTGTCTATCGGCTTACGATCTGTCATATCAATATCAATTTTATCATCTATCAGGAATTAATTTGTGGCTGATGTTTTATTGGGGACAGTCAGTGACATAGTTTTCATCCGAATTAAATTACACCAAGCATGCAAGTTGCTGCATCATGAAGATTTTTTACACTACCATGAATAAAAGAAAATTACTAGCAATTGTGGAAACTCGGAATCTGCCACCGTGATTCTGATAAAAATTGTAACTTTTATAATAATGGTATTGATGTAAAAATTGGTGAATAGACACATAGAATCTATACATACAGATGTTTGTTTGTGTTATCACTCATTTAAATATTATATAGTTTCTAATATAAATATTCAATATTGGCATTTATTTAATTAACTAGGTTAATAACAGCTATTTACTTTAAACGTATTTATTTGTCACAATTGATGGTGATACATAAAGTTTTATAAATTAGATTGGATCGGAAAAAAGCTTATGTTTATATAAATTCCTCTCCCGAGTTTCTAAATGATTGATATTCATTGAACACATGGTGGTTAATGTGACAAAGCAGTAAGAGAGAGAGAGAGAGAGAGAGAGAGAGAGATTTAGTAGATAGGAAATTTAAACAAGAAATTTACAAAATTTGGAAATGTAATGAAACAAAAACACAACACAATTGCGAATTCCGAATGAAATATAACTGTAATACACCCAGCGCGGATTCCATATGGATATGTAGGTTATGGTGGTAAAAGAATCTTTAATTTTTCATGATGAATTCTTGAACACATAAATTGACGAGTCCATTAAATTTGAAAGATTTTGTTTCGTCCTCAAATAAAAGTTGATTACTATCTATGGGCGGATCTCTTGAGTTGGTGATGAAACAATCTAATTAGAAACCGATCTCCCACCGCTCCCGTTCTCGGATATGTCGTATAGAGGATCTAATTAAGACACATGCGGAAGACCTTTCGAAGGTGTGTAATATTCGACCAATGAAAATGCGACTAACAAAGAGGAATGGCAAAGAGATGTTATTTATTTTATAAAAAAGGAAACCGTCAGTCCCCAAAATTCCATCGGAATATCTTTGGTGATTCGAACCTATTCAGGGTTATGAAAACAATTGTTTTGTTTTTCAATTTTCTTTTGTGTGCTCAGTGTTATTTAAAATGTTAAAAATGCTTACATATCTTTGCCATTTGATCGTTTACAAGATTGTGTAAGTCGCGTTTTCATTGGTCGAAAATGATATATTTACGAGGTCATATGCACTTGACCCAATAGCGGATTGCTTTATATGCGATATATCAGAAAACGGAAGCGATTAGAGGTCGGTTTTAATTCGATTGGTGATGATATGACGAATGTGAGAATATTTCAAACACCCCAAAAGATAATGGGCAGTGGATAAAATTCTACCGCATTTGCAAATTGGGTCAGGTTCAATGTTACGGAGGAATAAATGCTGTTTGAGTGCACTACATTGTGTGCATAATCTACCATGAAGAATTTGTCCGCGTCTAGTTTCAACATTATAGTATTGAGGTACTTCTATGGAGTCAAAATATTTGTTGAGTGACAACTTGAAAAAATTTTGGATATTAAATAGCCCGTTTCACTAAATTCACTCAGCAACTATTCGTTTCATTCTATTTGTAAATTTTGAATATCTATATTGCTTTTAATGACCGTCTTTAAAACAAACGACATTTTCTGTTATTATGATTTTCCTCTGAAAATTAAAAAAAAAAAAGAAATTAAATAAAAAATAGCCGATCGTAAACAGTATGGTTTCAATTAAAATGGAGACGTCACCGATTTTACTTGAAGGACCATAAATTTTTAGCCGCGCTTCGGACTGACGCCAAAGGATTAACTGTTCTTAAAATCTGCTGGTATAACGTTGATACGTCATGAATCTTTTTTCCAAGAACTTCAAGATAATTTCAACAAGAATTTTATCCACCTTGTTACGGGACATGTAATATATTATAAACTTAAATTTTCAAATTTAAGATGTTGACCTTTAAATGACTATTGAAGTAGTAACTTGAAGGTTTCAAGTGTTAAAAATTTGAAATGCAATCTCTTATGTAATTTGTTTTTGATTTTCTCCCAAGATAATTGCAGTCCCACCAAAAATTAAACAATAAAAACCCAATGTTCTAAGATGAAATTGAAAAGCTGTAGTACATTTAGAGTTCAAATTACAAGTCTGACATAACTAAACAATTTGAGTTCACGTGTACTATCTGTATACTATTTAACCAGTACGATACGTTTGCTTTCTGTTTGACATAAACCTTGTCGTTTTATTCAAATGTGATACGAAGTAAATGCACCATCTTGCTGATAACAAACTAAGGTCAAATACAAGTAATACAGTGCTCAATTCAAATGAAACTAGACCTGGTTAGTCCTTGGGTGACCCCTACCAATTTTATGTCCGATATCTTCGCCTGCTTTTCAAGATGGCCGCCGTCGCTAAAATTAGAAATTCCTTCAAATGACAACAGCTACTCTAAGTTATGTCAGAAAGTCTTGGAATTTGAGTTGCAGTGCCGAGTAATGAGTTTTAGAATTTTATATGGACCACGGAGATGAATGTAAACAATTTATGATAGTCTTAATCAGAAATATTGCATCGCCTGTTTTGCTATAATAAAATATTGAGTAAAGCCAAGGACAGTAGGGACCTGTTTGGAAAAAATCAGAATAGGGGAATTTCGAGTTAGCCCGGATTACCGTTATGATCCTGCATTTATTCGCGCCTTTCCAATTTTGTTCCTCATATGTACTTCCGGTTTTCATATCTATCTTCGCAACGTATGTGACGTACATAGAATATTTTCATGTTTTGGCGCATTAACATTATTTTGTGTAAAGTAATCCAAGAGACTTAAAACATACCACAATGGGTTATTTAGTTGAACGCCACATTACTGAAATGTAGCAGGCGGGGGAAAATGTGCGGACAGACCGGGAACCTTCCGAACACTAGCAAGGCAGTCTTACCAATTTCGTTATCGGCGCTATTTGTATATTACCGGAACCGGAAATAACGTTGAGGAACATTTTTCAAGAATCACATGACTGGCAATGAATAAAAGCAGAATTTTAACCGTAATCCGGGCTACCTCGAAAGTTCCCTACTGTTTGCCACCTTCAGCTGGTCTTAGGTTTTTCGTGTCAGCGGTTCTTAGCGCCTATAGTTACGTTAGACTTTCCTATCAGTGGATAAATGATGATCATGTTCTGTTTGAGATCATTTCTTCATGTTGATTGCAAACGATTCATTTTTAATATAAGCAACTTGTTACTAATTTAAAATCTATAGGGCTAATGGTTGATGGAATAATTACGAGTAATTCATAGTACAAACGTACAAAGTTTTGTGTCGCAATTCATCTGTTTCTATGTATCAAGGTTTATCATAAACTTTTGTACCGACGCCCTACGCAACATTGTGTTATCTCCACGTTTTGTTGCGTTTTTAAGTGCGAACATGATAATATTAAATATTTTTGTCATATATATTTTTTTCCATCTGTTGTATGTATTTATAAATGTTTTCATAGCATGGTTGACATCGGTATTAAACAGCTTTCGAGTTCATTTAGATAAGGGAACAGTTTATCAAGAGTACCGATGTTCAGAAAGCAAGGTTAACTAATTAGGTCCGTAATATATAGATAACCTCTCGTTTGTGCTATGAGAGAAATATAAATCAGAAAAAATCATCAACGACAACGTGAATAATGAGTCGAAACAGTGTGCAACTGAAAGATCATTTATAATAATAAACGTTTTAAGTATGTAGGTATACACAATATTGATCCGGAAGACTCTTCTGAACGGAAAACAAAAAAGTAAAAATAAAAAGATGCCAGATGCAGTCATCAACTAATATTTAAATGTCTAATGAATAATTTGATAATTTCATGCAAAATGTCCCTATTTGCCATTTAGATGAAATCTTTTTAATATGTCACGACCAAGTCTTCCTGAATTCCTCCGCAAGGCTTACCATATTTGGAGCAAAAATGCATCAGGTTCAGCAACTTGCACCCGTTTAGATAAACATTTAGCAGATAATTTTTTTTGTCTGTTTTGAATCTTGTCTGACACGACTGAAAATTGAACCCGGATATATTGCTTGCAATACGCATGCTCAAGACACTGAGCGTTCTCATTCAAGTTGAAATAAATGATGAGTAAATATTGATAAATTACGAAATTTGAAAATATGAGAAAAATAGCCTCATTACAAATGAACGCCAATTCATTAAGTGACACTAGATGAAGGTTTTTGTAACTGCTGGCTTACGTATTACTCGATGACCGCTTTTAAAATACATGACAGATGCATTTTTTCTAGAAGATATAGACATCAACAAAACTCAGTGTACTTAAGGCAATGCTTTAGGTAAAGGATATATTGACATATATATAACCCATTATCTAACTTGCATAATATGTAATATTACAAATTGTTATTTTTCAGATTATTGATCATAAAGAATGAAGGATGATAGCATTTAGAATTGGCAACGCCCCCTGCTGTGAGAGGTATCTCGGAACAAAAATTTAACAATCAATACGAAGTTGTCTTTCGTGTGTGTACGACGTCGTCCTGTAGTCTGTATACTCTGATAACCTTAATTCTAACTGTACCTGTGTGTAACTGGCTTAGGTGAAAACTTGTAATTTTAAGTCATGTTTTTGTGAGTGAAGTTATTGTTTATGTTGGCGCATATGTGAAATTGATCGACTGAATTGTCAATACGACATATTTTACTTGTCAAAATGCAGCATAAAATTTGAACATTTATTTACGTGAGGGAAAAGGTGTGATAAAATTTAATCAAGTTTCATGATGGCTTCGCGGCATAATACTATCTTCAGCATTCTTCCAGTCTTAGTTTTGATGGGTCAAAACGTCCGGGGTATCAACATATCGGAGTGTCCAATAAAACTGAATCCGGCAGTGTCATCTACAGGGTGAGTATGTCACGTATATAAAGTCACGTTAAGTCTTGCATGTCATGATGATATGCAGTGGTATGTCTCATATATGTATATCATGTAGCATCACTGTGTTTGACATGTCCCAGCCATAGGCTGTTGTATGTGTCACGTAAAAACAGTAACGTTGTGCCTAACATGTCATGATTATATGCTGTTATATGTGTCACGTAGATATAGTCACGTTGTTTCTATATATCATGATTATATGTTGTGGCATGTGTCACGTAAATATAGTGACGTTGTGCCTTACATATCATGATTATATGTTGTGGCATGTGTCACGTAAATATAGTCACGTTGTGCTCTACTTTTCATGAATATTTGCTGTTGTATGTTTCACGTAAATCTAGTCACGTTGTACCTTACATGTCGTGGTTATATGCCAATATATGTCATGCGTTGCGTATTAAATTGTCACTATTATATGTTAAATGTGTACCCTGTACATCATTTGCCTGGCACACGCGTCCTGTTATATACCCTGTATATCTGTATGTCTGATACGTGTCATTTTATACACCCACTATGTCTATATGTCTTGTTATGTCTTACATGTTATAAACGTTACCACTTTGTATACTGTTTCTTATCATGTATTGTGTTCTTCATATACAATATAATATGTTTTCATATCATTTCTTCATATGCATCATTACATTTTTTTTTCATATGAAACTATCAAGCGATGTTGAACATTCCTTAACTTGTGTCGATCAAAATCGTATGTTTGTTGGAATAATCGTACAACTCTGTATTTAGGGATCGAGTATTATTTTTCTTTTCCCGTAATATTTGTATTCTATTTTTTTTCAAACACACATTTATCACATGGATTAGACTTAAAATGTAATTTGTAACTGCGTGTTATTTATGTTTCGAAATACCCTAACAAAAACATCACTCCATTGATGATCATGCATAATCCTTTAATATCACTTCATTGATGATCACGGATAATCCTAAAAAAACATAACTTCATTTATGATAATGGATTATCTTAAAATAACACTTCATTTATGATCACGCATGATCCTTACAAAACACCTTCAATGATGGTCACGGATGATCCTTGCAAAAACTATCACTTGATTATGATCACGGATGATCCTTACAAAAACCATCTCTTAATCATTATCACGGATGATGTTTACAAAAATATCACTTCATTGATGATTACGAATGTTCCTTACAAAATCCATTACTTCATTGACATCAGTCCTTTGCACAGATCAATATCTGTGGATCTGTAGCTCTTGACATGGCTATATAGGATGTTACAATAACACAATACATAAAAGTTTTAATTTTAATGAAACGTTAACTTAAAATTCTACAACTCAAATTCATCAGCTTTTCTACGAAATGTTTCCGCTATCTATATTCGTATAATCTAGTGTAACTTATTAAATTTAAACGTCTTAAAGCGTATGGCATGATTATCCAAAACGTACCGTTGGATAAAAAGGTCAAGATAAAAACTCATTTTGTTTGTTGTTGCTTTAAATTCAACGACATTATCAGTTTTAAGAGTACCGCCGTAGATGATAAATCAAGGTGGTTTGACCTGCTATCAGAGAATATTATCCTTAATCTTCTCTCTCTGAGGTCATGTCGGGTAAGAATTTGTTTTTTGTTCAGAGTCTATAAATATTTTATATATATATATATATATATATATATATATATATATATATATATATATATATATATATATATATATATATATATATATATATAGTACAACTTTGGAAAAACGAACTTCTTCGATGTTTCGAACTACATGTATTTACAAAGTCCCGAATAACTTTGTTATTTAACGCTATAAGTAATTTATGTCAAAATTTACATCTGAATAAAAATCACCCAATGGTATTTTTTCTCCTTCTAATAAACAGTAAATGTTTTATTTTCGGGAAAATTAAGTCAATTTTAGTAATATCTATTAAATATCATGACGATATATGTCTTATAATGGTATCGAAGATGTCAATAACTTCTGAAATTAAAACTCGTATGATTCACGGATACCATTCAGGGTTCCCAATGTTTTGAGCTTTTACAGTCAAGATTGCAATACAAAGTCATGTCATTTTGTATTAAGAATTCACTGTATACAAAAATGTATATGCAGATTTATAGCAATATTCGGAATATTTTATAACAGGGACATTCGAAGCTATGAAGCTCTGATGATAATATCAGGTGAACAGGATAATTCTACACGTGACAGGGTAGTTATAAATCCATATAACCGTGTCATCTAATTTGAGTAAATCTTCTTTTGAACGGAAAAAGTCTGTCGGGAGATGACAATGTTGTGTGATTTTTAGAAATAAACTTGATATTTACTCCAATTTCATTAACATCTTATTTTTTCTTGTGAACTATTAGATTTTTATCATACTTCTGTTTTTTCTGACCGTGTTATTAATCGTGGCGTATGATAGCTACATTGCAGTTTTTAAAGTGCAGTGTGTTCGAATGGTTACCTTTTATCTACACAGTATCCAAAATTGACCTCCGAATATGCTAGCAGGAAGAATGAATAATAAATGAGAGACATACAGAGAGAGAGAGAGAGAGAGAGAGAGAGAGAGAGAGAGAGAGAGAGAGAGAGAGAGAGAGAGAGAGAGAGAGAGAGAGAGAGAGAAAGAGCACGTTTGGCTTCGTAATGGACTACAGTGCTGCATTATCGCTTGTTCATTACATTCATTATGTATTTGAAAATAATCGTACATTCTTTGACCATATTTATTATTGTTCGGAAAATGTATCACGTATAAACCCGCTATTTACTATTTGCACATAACTATGTTTATTTGTTTGTTGTTCTTTATTTATTTGTTTAGTATGTTACGCTCCTCGAAAACTTTCTGCGAAGCAAACAGTTACTGAATTGTTCATCTGTCCGTCCTTTGTTCACATTCATAGCAAATCAAAGTCCTTAATATGGTAAATCAAAGTCTTTACTACAGTAAAGGGACGGTGTCTCCTTCCGGACACTCTTCCGTATTGTATTCGCAATTATTCTTCATGTTGAGATCACTTGGAGTTTCCATTATCCATTGATATTTCTTCATTTATACTTTGTGAGGGGTTCCTCGAAAACATTCTGGGAAACATATATAGTTACCAATTTGTCCATTTATCGGTCTTCCTATCCGGAAAATAACGTTGCCCTCAAAATGTACTACAAAATTTCACTCTATATGTCTTTTTACAAAGTAAGTGGTATCTAATATCTAGTACCCAACACCGGTTTATTTGCTCAGGTAGTATAAAATGGAATAAAAGGCAACACAGAAGACACACGAACAGATCTTATTGTTCGGTTATCAGTATACAAACAGATAACAAATGCTGAAACGATGCTATTTACAGATAGTGAACTGATTATACAATTTCCTTTAGTGGTTACGCCATACTTTGACATTGCGTTTTTCAATAACCCTTTTTTCATATTATATCGTATACCTCAGAGGTAAACTACGAACGATAGATAGATAGATAGATAGATAGATAGATAGATAGATAGATAGAAAGAAAGAAAGAAAGATAGATAGACAGACAGACACCTGGTTGGATGGATAGACAAACGGATGGATGGACGGATTGGCCGTCGGTCAGACAAACGTACAGACAGACAAATAGATAGATAGGCAAACAAACAGACAGACGGACAGACAGACAGACAGATAGATAGATAGATAGATAGATAGATATAGGTATATGGACGGGGAGAGATATAGATAGACAGTCGGAGGGTCAGACAGACAGACAGACAGACAGATAAATATAAGTACGATGTATTTCAGCACTGCCTCCTATGATTCTTGCTGCTTTGTTTTATTATTTTGTAGACGTATTGCCATATTACAATAAAAAGACGAAATATCTTGTTTGATGGCTAAATGGTCAATATACTTGTCGATTTCAACATGTTACTTGCCTAATCCTTGTAACATGTGTTCTGTAGACAAAAAATCTTTATATGCCCATTCATGTTGCAATAAACGTGATTATATTTAATATTTACACGACCACACGTAATAGAAACATTACTTAGTTTCGCCATTCATATGCTAACTATATTACTTGTACTGCAAATAGGATGAAACCAGTATAACATGATTGTGTTTACTCAGCTATATGTCACAACATCATCCCCTATTTCTTCATACATATTTCATCATTCTTACTATAACATTGTGCAAATACACACAGAGGTAAATGGATAAGGATTCAGTATTGAGATTTATTAGTAAAATTTTGGTATCTAGAAAAACAGTATACTGCGATCCTCCTCCTCCCTCCTCCTCCTCATCATCTTTATTAACAAATCATCATCATCATCATCATGAACATTATCAGCATAATAATCATCATTGTTCTCATTAATAAAAAAAGTTGAAATTAATTAAAAATTGATACTTTCATTGTTTTATAACATCTACCAATATCACTTGCTTTACTACTACTACAATTACTACTACTACTACTACTACTGCTGCTGCTGCTGCTGCTACTACTACTACTACTACTACTGCTACTTCTACTGTTACTACTACTGCTATTACTACTACTATTACTACTACTACTATTACTACCATTACTACTATCATAACTACTGCTGCTGCTGCTGCTACTGCTACTGCTACTCTTCCTGCTACTACTGTTGCAGTGGTTGTAATCGCAAATGTTGAATAATATTAGTACATTGAAATATTAGTATTAGCAAACACTGCACAAATTGATACCATCAACCCGTCATAATTATGACAAAAGATAAGATCAACACAAACAACATTTTAAGACAATATTTAAGTTATGTAAAATTACTGACACTTTCCTTTTCCTCGTGAGACAATTTGAGGACGGAAACGAGAATGTAATGTGATTCCTGTTTGGGAATATCAAATTACAAGAACCTTTACAAAGCATTGGTTATCTCTATGTTGATATTTTCTTGAAATGATTGCGACTAATGTCATATACCAACATAACTATTTGTCATATAGATATGGTGTAAGTCCTTTCACACGTAAATGTCAGATTCTTAGTCGTATCATTGATCATTTCTTACTGTGTGTATAGTACAATTCATATATAAAGATGGCGGAATGGAGTCTCGTGATACCTTTCTTGACCTGAACGAGCTTACATTTTAGGTAATAAAGCATAATTTATCATAATGACATTGAAATTGCACTGACAAGAGTAATCTGCCCTTCTTATTACCGTACCTACGAGTATCCAGTGAGGAATACAACATTTTCCCGTGAAGCTTGTCGAAATGCAAAACAAAACGGAACACATTTTTAAAAAGACCTTATAGTTCGATTTTAGAGATACCAAAAGAGAGCAGAGTTACCGCTTCTTTCCCCTTGCGACCCATCTTTTTTCTTTTCTTTTTTTGCCCTTCTTTCTAACTTTTTGGCCTTCTGTCTGTCCGTCCTGTTTGTTTCTACAGCAAAACATTGCCAATTATTCAGGTAGGATCATGGAATTTGAGATTTGTACATCAGTTACACTATGGCGATGTGCAGCTATTGAATTCAGGGACCGAAGTCCGTATGACATAGTTATTATCTTTTGCTAATAAGTCATGTCCGGAGCATAACTTTGCCTACATTTATGCTAGGATAATGAAGCTTGGTGTGTGCATGCTAAGGGTTTTTGTCTATTTTGAATTTATATTTGTTTGTATATTTGATTGTGATATTTATGCCATTATGTTGACTAAATACTGCAAACCGAATTTATTCAAATTAAAACTGTAGTCTTTCTGTTAATTGTAATTAATATGTCTGTACATACTGCCAATTAAAATGATAATAATATTTAGAAATATATAAACAATGATATTCAAACAAATACAGTACAGACTGAGTTTTAAGTGACTGTCAAATGGACAGATGTTGGTCACATAAGACAGGGAGTCACTTACTTTAGACCAGTTAATGTTGGACCACCTTTGATGCAGTCATATAAGACAGGGAGTCACTTAATACAGGCCAGTTAATATATAGAAAATACTGCTGGACCACATTAGATACAGTCACATAAGATAGAGAGACTTGATATAGAGGGGGGTCATTTTATAATATTAGAATATAATAGCTTTGTCAACACCTTAATCATAGCTTACTTATGATCAAATATAGAAATATAATGGGGAAATTGTATGTCTCGTGTATGTCTCGTGTCTTTAACAGCATTTCAATCACTTATAACACGGGGTGAAAATTAGAATTATTAGGCGACAACACAACTTCAAAGTAGTCATATATATGCACCGCATTCTTCACACCTATGACGCATTGAACGAATCAGGTTATGCAGAAATGCCTGGGGAATGTTCCGCCATCTGAGCAATAAAGATCGCCGCAAATCGTCCAACGTAGCTCTTGACGTAGACGTCGTTCCAGTTCATCCTAAACTTGTTCTATAGGCGATAAATCCGGTGACATCGCAGTCCAGGGTAGCACATTCACGTTTTGCTGTTGTAGAAAGTCACTAACAACGCGTGCTGTGTGCGGTCGTGCGTTGTACTGCTGCAAAATTACGCTGGTTGTTGTGAATGAATGGAATGACGTGCTTGTCACGGTAGCATACGCCGGTTAAATTGCCCTCCACTATCACCAAAGGGGTCATTACACATGTTGCAATTTCACCCAGACCATAACGCTCCCTCCACCGAATTGGCGGTGCTGAATAACGCAGGCGTCAATGTAACGCACGACGGTAAGCCCGAACACGACCATCACTGCTGCCGAGATGAAATCTCGACTCGTCCGTAAACAGAACTTCCGCCAGATCTCTTTTATTGAAACGACCTCGCAACACTGTGACGCAAGACCAGAACAGGACGGATAACAGGACGTCGAGGACATATGTTGGCCTTTCGCAATCTGTTCTTTAAGGTACGAGGCATTATCCGTGGATGCCTAGGGATGTTTCTTGTGGTCAAAGAAGCCGATTGGAATCGATTACGCAAATGTGGCGCCCGTATATATGTATCTTGCCGACGTGACGTCACCCGCTGGCGTCCTGATCGTGGGCGGTCCCGAACGGTGCCAATTTGCTGATATCGTCTCCATGTAGCATTTATATTGTTAATATGAACTCCAATCTGCCTTGCCATCCCAGCTTCCGGCATCCCAGATTGCAAGAAATTTTAAGTTGTGGAAATTAAGGCGAATTGAACGCGATATTTAACAAATTGAGCACTGTACATGTATTTATTCTTGCGATATTCTAATATTAGCGCCTTTGGCGCTCAAGTCATTGCGCTAATTCAAGGACAGCGCTAAAATTATATATATAATAATATATATATATTGATACGCGGAGAACAAGATATATATATACAATTATAGCTCCTGGCAGATATTTTCAACAGGGCAGCGCATACCACTGATATATATTTCTTGTTCAAGAATTTTTTAATTCCTGATTAATTATGGTTTGGTAAGGAATTTTATGTAAAAATTGTCCACACGACTTTCATTTTAGAAAATAAATATATCATTTTTTTTCTTTCTTAAAAGACTTGCTTTACATAAGAAAATACTTTGATTGTATCAGATGCATGGGAATTATTCACTGTCGCACTGTAGAGAAACAAAATATATCGCCCCAACAAAAATAAACAACAAATAACAAAAACATAGATAAAAACCCTTAATATGACAAAATCCATAGAAAACCCAATGAAAAGGAATAAGTACATAGAATAAAAGATGTTTATGTCTAAAAGCAATATGTTATTTATTTTGTTATTTTTGTTATCTTTCACTGGTTTGTGACCATTTGTTTTGTTTTTTCTTATATATTTATCATATTTTAAATGTCAATCAATGAATACGGCAGTGGACCCGTCACTCTGTTTTCATCCATAACAACAATTCCTAAACAAACATTTAAAATATGATAGCAGGATTGTTTTATAGCAATAAATTCATGAACGACCATAAACCGTTAATTTTTATCATTATTGCCCTTAAAAACACTCACAGGAAAACAAACTAGAGTGTTATTTGTAAATAGTTCCATGGCAGTTGATGCGAGAGCGATGTAATTAGACTTCAAAATGATTCATTGATGGCTAAATCGTTAAATAATTCATTACAGTAAGACATAAAAATAGCGAATTGTAGCTCCAAGACCTTAATTTGGCACAATTGAAATCTCGAAATTGTAAAAAAAAATTAAGCTCGTTGAAGGAACGTCGTTTTCGTTTAGCCATTACAAAAACCATATAAGCATATTCTCTCCATGAGTATTTCAAATGGGACTTCTTTATACATATATATATATATATATATATATAGAGAGAGAGAGAGAGAGAGAGAGAGAGAGAGAGAGAGAGAGAGAGAGAGAGAGAGAGAGAGAGAGAGAGAGAGAGAGAGAGATGAATCTCCTTAAGTCGAAATTCCATTTATGTCAAAGTTGAACGACCTGTCTTTTAATTTTTATGGATAGATAAATGTCGAACAGAATTTCGGTTACCTGGAATTCCAGATATTGGTTGAATATTGAGATAACGATATATATAAATAAATAATAAATAACGCCTCGGATTATAAGTCCAGCCTAGTCCGTGAATTGGGTATGTGATTTTAAAAACTATTGCTATGAATGCAATTAAATATGGAATGTGGATTTTTTAATAGAAAAAAATCATTGAACGTACTTTTATATTTTTCTAGAATTCTGTGAAAGACTTCGTTTTATGGAGGCCTTAATACTCGCTGAGAAAAATACTAACTGCACCAATTGCAAGTGCATGAATGGCATATAGTGCAAAAGGGTCATTCAAAGAAAATAAATAATTCATTTTACTGCGTGTTGTGAGCAAGATTATTCAGTGCATTAAGATAGATACTTTTTGGATGGTATAAAATTATCGTAGATACATTCGTATGCAAAGTCACCAGCTTTAATGTATATTTGAGCCTTTTGTAGATTTTTGGATTAAATTAAATGCAGACTATAAATGCAAAAACACCGATTTTGTTGTGCAACCACCTTCCCAAAAGGAATTGGAATATTTTACACACACACACACACACACACACACACACACACACACACACACACTCTCTCTCTCTCTCTCTCTCTCTCTCTCTCTCTCTCTCTCTCTCTCTCTCTCTCTCTCTCTCTCTCTCTCTCTCTCTCTCTCTCTCTCTCTCTCTCTCTCTCTCTCTCTCTCTCTCTCTCTCTCTCTCTCTCTCATACCGTAAAGACATTTTGCGATGATGAATGCCGTGTCAGAAACTGCATTGTATTCAATAATAATATAAAAATTTCTGATACCAAAGTATAAATCAATAGAATGTCCAGGACACAGATACAAATCCGGTAAAAATGGACAAACACGGACCTCTGGAAACCAAGAGGTGGGATCAGGTGCCATGGAGGAGTAAGCATCCCCTGTCGACCGGTCACACCCGCCGTGAGTCCACAGTCAAGTCCAACGAAACAAGTGAGGAGTGTATCCTCGTCACATTTGGTACAGACGTCTCAACAACCGTCAACGAAAAGGCAACTCAACATTTCACTTAGTGAAACAGAGTACTCGCAAACAAGACTATTATACCGACCGTAAAATTTGCGGAACGTTGACATTAAACGCGGTTTTCGATATCCCTGTGTCAATAATTTGTCAGTGAGTAGTTTACCTCTGTATATGAAATCTTCATATGTTGTGCACGCCCTGGCATATCGGATAATTTGTGAAATATAAACTCCATATGCGGGTGACTGAGGGATATTACTACTTAAATGTGGAAAATTTACGATGGGAAAGCCGAAATCGTCGCGTTTATCGTATAGCTTAGTTGCTAATTTCTCGTCTGTGTTTATTTTAAGTAAAATGTCTAAGTATGAAGCGTGTGTGCTTGATTCTGTTGTATCTTTAATTTCTAGTTCGCTGGGATATATCGCATTGACATATGTATGAAAATTGTCATTGTTAATTGACAAAACGTCGTCGATATATCTAAATGTCAAATTAAAGGACACCGCTAACTTTTTCTTCTTTTGATTCAGCAGTTAACTATATTAACGCATGCACAAAGACTCATGTTGTTGGAATAGTTATGTATGTTGCGTTCTCTATTTTGACTTCGATGCCTTTGCCAACACATCTTATTACCACCGTATCAGATTTACCTTCCTGTGATCACTCTTTCGACGCGAACAACAGGATTTACCTCAAATCTTGTATAAATGGACAACGTGTAAATAAAATCAAAGCCATGAAAGTAGCTAGATAGATTGAAATGGATGAAATATGCCTGTGAAACACTGCATCACCTTAAATTGCATCTCTGATAGTAGGAAAACAGATATTCGATTTTACCAGTTGCCAGAGGTGGCAATAGTTGCAAAAAGTGACTATATTAAATAAAACGAGAATGAATTACTTTGTCAAACACTCGCCATTGGGCTAGTACGTCGGCAATCTCACAGAGGTCAACACGTTTATCTTTTTTTCTGGTTGGAATGTTGAATTCCTAAGGACTTCAATATTTACCCTAAATGATCAAATTTGAAACTATCGGTACGGTAATTTGCATTTGCCGCCATGTTGAAGTTAATTTGTTTACAGGTAGTCCCTGAAACAATACTAAAAGAACCTTTAATATGAAGAGTTTCACAAATGGAAATAAGACATATTGTAACGGAGTTGTACGATGTAGTTACCCCTTACATGTATCGGAAACTATATATTTACTTAAGTAAAGCGGGGAACTGACAGTGTATACAACAGGTCTGATTACACTATTGCCAAAAGTCGATCACATGATCTGAATTTAGAAGACATCATTAAGGTGAACCTGTTATTGCTTAATTATGGCGCCATGTTAAAAAAGATCGTAACTGCACCATTAAATATAAATGGGAATGGAACAAACAGTGTCTGTATTCAAATTGAGATGAATTATTTTCCAACAGCGCTTCTATTTCCGACTTTATGCTTGAGATCCATTCTTTTTTCTACAATATGACATTAGTATGGCATTAGGTCGTTGCTATAGTAAATTCCAATTAACCTTACGGTTTGGAGTCTTATGAACCCTTCTTTGACCTTGACGAGTTTAATTTTAGGTAAAACATTAGAATAACATTGTCAAGAGTAATCGTTCTTGCTTGTAATCATACTTATTTTTAACTAGTTGTGAAGCATGTCATAACCATAAAAAATAGTAGAATCGACAATATAATAATCGAAAGGTTATTCCGTTCCACCAAGTAATGTAAATCGGGCAATATCACAGAATAAATGCAAGATCCGCCACACACATTCATCACTGAATATTCCGCAAGTAATTCTGCATGTCTTTGAATTTCTTTAGTAGTTCAGCATTTTTTATATTTTGACTTATGAATTTGGTTATTGTCCAAAAATGAATGAAAATGCACGATTACAAGACTAATTTTCGATGTTTGCTGTCAATACGTAGGCTAACTGTCGTACCGGTGTTTATATTTTGGTATTATGAATGACATCACAAATCTATTCATCATGTTTGTACTAAACATCGTAATGGCATCGTTTGAATTTTACTCTCATAAATAATAATGTATTACTCCTCAAATATGAAAACAGATTTTAAATGCAAAATTTCACGAAATGAGAGTCAAAACCTACAAATGCTTATAAAATACTGATTCTTGAAAAGGTATTGGAAAAATGTCAATTTTCTGAGAATATATGGTGAAAATAAATTATAAATTTTTGTTCCGCAAAAGTATTATAGATGCATTTATATATACATTTGTTGATGCCTGTTTGGTTGCTGCTGTTTTTGTTAAATAAAGTACAAGGATTATGTCACAATTTAAGATGATGCACTCATATTGAATCACAACAATTTCCATGCACGATCTTATACAGCGTGTTAAACAATGTTCTAGAATTTGAAATATCAAAGGTTATAGGAGCCGTTACCCTTTGAAAATTCCAAATGGAGATTATAAATAACAATAGCATCAGGTGATAAATGGTGGCATTACTCGATAGAATAGCTATTGGTTTAAGAAGCGTCACACACACTTGTTATCCAATCACACGAGATTACAGAAATCCTGTCCGTCAATTGTTACAATACAATGTTACTATCAAAGTCTGTATGTTTTTTTTTTTCAATTATATGATATTATCTGAAGTATTAACTTAGCGGTATACAAGCCTTATAACCATCCTTGCGCTATAGTTTTGGGGGTTTTCTTTGCTCCTTTACATGTCACCAACTTTAGATGAAGTGTCACAAATTTTGACATGTGCTATGGACTGTCGTCAATCCTGTGAGGGTCTATTTTACGTGTTTTACAATATTGAAGATTATACAATTACAACACAGATAAATGTATTAGTTCTGTTATTCATATACATGTACAAAACTATAAATGCATTTACATTTTTGATCGATTAAAGCATGAAAGAAAAATAGTTTGTAAGAACAGACGTCTGTACCAATTGTGACGAGGATTCGTTCCTCACGCGTTTCATTTGGACTCACAGCTAGTGTGACCGGTCTACAGGGGATGCTTACTCCTCCATGGCACCTGACCCAACCTCTTGGTTTTCAGAGGTCCGTGTTTGTCCATTTTTACCAGATTTGTATCTATATCCTGAACATCCTAAAGATTTATACTTTGGTATCTGAGATTTTTTATATTGATAATAATGTTAGAGAAAAAAATAATGTAGATCAACTAATTAAATTTCGTTTAGAACAAGCTATCTTTGAAAGTCGATCTTTTCCAGAGGTTCATGTTTGTCTAAAGTTCACCAGATTTGTCAATTGTCCCCTGGACATCCGGAAGAGTGATATTTTGGTGTCTGTGAATTTAATATTATAATATATTTTAAAAAGTTTAAGAGACAATAAAAAGTAAGATATCTTGAATACTTTTTTGTAGGCATTTTTTAGAGTGTACGTTTGTTGCGGTTGTTGTTTCACAATAACATCACGTGATATGAAAATCTAAAACGAAACATGTTCTTGGATGAAAATATCATTTTTTTCCAAAAACGCGACCTGCCTCATAAACGTAACAATATCAATTGATTCAAACGAAATAAATACAAACAACTGTCTAACTTTCCTTAAATTAACTGAAGGTTTGTTTGTTTATTTGTTTGTTGTTTAACGTCCCACTCAGGAATCTTTCACTCGCATGGAGGCAACTGAAGGTAAAAGGTAGGAAGCTCGTCTTATTAATTAATCATATTAAATAAGAAAAAAATGGATGGATTTAATTGTCAGATAAACTCAGAAATATAAAAGTCTCAGATACCAAGGTACAAATTATTAGGATGTCCAGGATATAGGTACAAATCTTGTAAAAAATTGACAAAAACGGACCTCTTGAAATCAAGAGGTGGGATCAGGTGCCATGGAGGAGTAAGCATCCCCTGTCAACCGGTCACACCCGCCGTGAGTCCATAGTCAAATTAAAATGAAATACGTGTGGGACGAATCCTTGTCATAATTGGTACAGACATTTCAACAATCACCATCGAACAGGTAACTCGACATTTCACTTAGTGAAGCAGAGTAGTCGCAAACAAGACTATTATACCGACCGTAAATTTGCGGAACGTTGACATCAAACGTGGTTTTGGATATCCCTGTGATTTGTAAGACAGAATTGTCTGATACCCTTTTTCCCTTTTAAATACACATATATTTTGTTGGGTTTTTTTTAATTTCTTTAATTAAAGGGACCTCCATGACCAAAGCATCGCGTTTAAACCCATTAAGTATCTTACCTCAAGTCAGTTCGGGTTCGAGTCCCGTTGGAACTGCTTTTGTTAGAAAGTTTGTCAGTTTACTTTCAGAAGGCCGGTTGCCGCTTCCTAGGTACATGACAACAGGGTTCTCACATCCACCTAACAAAAATGGTCACCATTGTATGAATGAATGACTGTTGAGTGAGGCGTAAAATATCAGTCAGATTCAAAAAATTTCTTTCATTGAATTTTGTTCTTGTACTTTTCAGAGTTGAACCTGTACTAGAGAAGTACGAGTCTGCATTGTTAATGCTTCTAGGATTCGGAGGGTTCTCCATTATTTTAGCGCTTCTTCATAACGCCGTCAGGAAGTACATTTTCCACGATGAGCACAATTTGGATACAACATTTGACGCAGGTGGAAACGTGAGTTTGAGTTTGACGGCAGTAACTGTTGCGTCACAACTATTTTGGCCCGGAGATATCCTGCATAGTGCCACCTTGACAACAAAAGTAAGCGTTAGTTCTAGATACTTATGTCCTGTTATACACTGTTTCTGACTATCTCGCTACTATATTTCACATGTTTTTTTTTGTAGGATCATGCAATACGTCAGATTTATTTAAATGTTACAGAAATGTCAATTTCGTACCAAGATGATATGCAGTGATCCATATATCTGCTGCTGAGGTAAAATAAAAAAAATAGTATGGAATAAATGAAAGACAGAAGGAAATGTTGAATAATGAAAATGCTGCCGTATCATCATCAACATCATGATCATTTTTAATCTTGATTAATTCATCATCGTCGTCATCATCATCGTCGTCGTCACCATCATCATCGTCGTCGTCGTCATCATCATCATCATCATCATCATTTGAATCTTGATATTCAACATCATCATTTGAATCTTTATATCTATTATTATCATCACCGTAATGTTCAATATTATATTCATCATCATTATCATCATAATTTTCATCTATAATTTTCATCTTTATATTCATCATCCGGGAATCTGTATCATTTTGCCAACCGGAAGACTGGCAAAGTCACAGGACCGCAGTTACTGCTAAAGGGTCTATATCATTAAGAAATTAAGAAAGAAATACTGCATTGAAAAATCTGCAATTGAGACAAATAACATACGAGTTTTCAATTGACCTATCGACAAATGTCTGACACGTGACTCTCCATGTGCTTTTTTGACGTCATTCGATCGTGACGTCATAACCACGCAAATGTTTGACGGGCCATTTAATTGTAATGTCATAATGAAAATGTTTGCAAAACGTTGCCGTATCGGGCATTTGGCGATAGGTCAATTATAGTCTGTGTCGTACACTCGGTTTACTTTTTAGTTACTCACGTCATATTGCAGTATACAAATATATAATGATACTCACCAAACCGGTAGATAACTTGGCAAATCAGACATCGATGCAATATGACCTGTTATCAGCGAAAAATGTATAAATATTTATTTTTTACATGAAAGATTGTATCTCATATACAGTAAACCTTTCTATTAAAACCACCAAACTGACTGACTCAAATAGTCTGATTTGTGAGGTGATGTCTTAAATGTTGTACTATACGTATTCAATATTTATGAAGAGATTGAAAAAGTTAGTCTTAAATGTGAGGCGGTCTTTTAAGCAAGGTGGCCTTTAGGCGAGGTTCCACTGTATAAATGATATTGCAATACTGTATGTTTTATGTCTGAAAAAGTTTTATTAGGGGTTAAATTATGATAAATATGGAGGTCATTTGGTTTCAGAGTTAATTCTATTTTGTAGAAATGAGTTGAATTGATAATTTGACAAAAGTCGTCAACGACAGATCACATTGCATTAAATCGATAATATTGCGTAAACTTGTCTTGATTTGTAGATCAATGTTCGTCGTAATATGAGAACTTGTATCGATATCCTATGTAAATTTTCATTAATTCCAGGATTCAAATTTAGTGAAAAGTACATTCTTAATTTTAAAATTCGCAAGTTTATGAGATTTTAAAACCCAGAAAACCATGTGTTTAAACGAGATAGAGGAAATGCAAAATTAATAGAAATCTTTATAGACGTCGCGAAATTTCGTTGACATTCACATGTCTTTGTAATTCTTTCGTTATCTCTCAAACAACTTCACTCATCTAATACTAACCCCAAAGTCTAGCCCAGGTCGATTTCTAGGTCATGCACTTCCAGATTGCCGAAACAGAGATGACAGACTGATGTGCACTTTAACAAAACAAGTCTCGAACGAGCAGAAATCATCAATTGTTTGAAGAATGTATTGTTTGCCAACGGAGAGTAAACGACCTAGACGTTCCAGTGAATTTCTAAATATTTCCATAAATTGATTTGCCACTTCTATTAGACCTAAACTAATAGTATTCTCATAATCGACGACGTAAACCTCTCAGTAATTTACGCGCACGGAAAATTACACTCGCTCAAAAACTCGTAAAGAATAAAGCGTTAAAGTCAATTTCGACTTTAAGTTGTGTATCAATTGATCCTACAAATTCCAAGCACCTGTAAATTGACATATATTTTGCCTTAAGTGAATATTTATTCTCAGAATTGACTTGTGTTGACAAAAACCTTTAATGAGATTATTTCTTCACCGCTCAATTCTACTTGTGTTACTGTATGGTCTGTAGAGATAAGACTTGTTGATGTATATCCTATTACAATAACGGCATTCAGTACTGTGTAGCCATTATTGTCGCCCCTCAGAAAGCATAACTTGACAAATTGGATATAATGAGAAGAAATTGAAAATGCCGTCAATGAAATAACAATGTCAGTTATGTTCTTGATAGAGTAGTTCCTGATAGTCGAGTATCTTACGTGGATGTTTTGTTTGTTTGTTTGTTTTATTACATTTCATTACCGGTTAACGCCCTGCCTAGAGTTTTCCTGTTACACTGAGGAGTTTCAGGTTATAAATGAGGTGGCATAATTTCACGCTTTTGACTTATGTCAGTGTAGGTAGAGTAATAGTGATATGAAATGCCACATGTACGGGTAAGAAAGTCGTTAATATTGTTTTACGGAAGGAACAAGATCATTATTTGGTGCATGTTTTATGAAATTAAATTGGCAATCGAATGACCGTCTGTAATGTACTACAAAGTATATGGCGCAAAGAGACCAAGCACCGTACCCTTATTTTAGATTTTGACATCAATGTAAATACCTACTTTACTTGACATATCTATTACACTAGATGAGCATATATTCAAGGATAAGCGTTTTTGCTAAGATGTTTACTGAGTTGTTTGAAATGATGAAAAAGAAATTGATTACTTGTCATATCAAAGATTACATGGATAAGAACAGTGCTTGCGCTTTTTGTTCTCTACACAGTTAATTCCCCTTCTATTTCGTTTTTCTCTCTTCTAACATAACATACAGTGGAACCCGAAAATATTGAAATCGAGGGGAGCATTTGTTTTTTCTTTTAAAAGAAAAGGATTAAAATGGTAATTGTGAAATTTGACCGGGGAATCAAAATCATTTCTAAGAATATAAAAATTTCAGATACCAAAGTATAATGTTTTGGTACTTGTTTATCCATTAAATGCATATGTACCGAGTGACAAACAGGAAATTCAATGCCACAAGGTTCAATATAAGTGGGTGTGACTATATATAGTTAATTTGGAAAAATAAAGGAATATAGATATTACAGTACAAATTCACAAAATCCAAACTGTTTACAAATACTATATCCGTCAGGCAGTATAACTCAACAAGAAAAGCATCGACCTTACCCCTAAAAAGTAGGATTGGGTGTCATGCAGGATTAAGAATTCCCTTATAACACTCGTCACAGTGAGACCTTAGTGAAAGGAACTAGTAAGTTGTTATTATTGTTGTGTTTTTGTTTAACGTCCCACTCAAAAATCTTTCACTCATATGGAGACGTCACCAAATGCCGGTGAAGGGCTTGAAATTTTGAACTATGCTCGGAACTTACGATCATTAAACACAGACGGTTCTTTAACGTGCCGACATCCACTGTGACACGGGACCTTGGTTTTTACTGTCTCATCCGAAACAGGAAAAGTCAGCCACCTCTGCCGAGGCTCGAACTCGCGACCCTCCGGTTACGAATCGAGCAATCTACCGGGGAGCCACGACGGCTCACGTAACCTCCGTAAAAAGATCACTGTCTTCGTTTATGAAGAGTTAAGAACAGTGCTATTCATTCGAAATACAACATTGGTATAAAATAATCAGCTGGTAGCGAAATACCGGGTACTGGGTTTATGTATACCCTCGGGAACCCAAACGCTCCAACAGCAGGGGCAATAACCCAGTGTTTGTAAATATTATATACAAAATACCAAAGTTATAGTTTCATAAAAATAGGGACCAAATAAATGCACAAGACGATCAGTTCAGCTCGAATTAAAAAAAAAATGTAGAGTTCCGAAACAAAAAGTAAACATAGTGATACTCAAATGAGGGAGACCAATGAAAGTTTAATTATCAGTTAAAGTCAGAAAAGTAAAAAATAATAATCTTAGTTCTAAATCTTTTAATCGTGCAATTGTTTATTCTTGACTCCAAACAAATTATAATTCAAAGAATACATGTGTATTGAGTTTGAGAAAAGATTGCTGATGAAAATATATTTCCGGTCTTCAGAGAGAGAGAGAGAGAGAGAGACAGAGAGACAGAGAGACAGACAGACAGAGAGAGGGGTATCATCTTCGACTACGACCAAGTCATTTTCTAATCTATCGATATGCAAATACAGAAGATGCGTGGTAAATGACATCTCTCCGGCAAAATTAATATTTTTACAATCTGTCGTTTGACACTTTGCACTTCGATACATGAGACATATTTAAAACGATATGTAATCGATTGCATATAACATGCCGTAATCCATTTATAATGACATCGATTTCAATTACCAATGTAAACATTTTATTTTTATTACAATATTGGCCCTTCGTAATCGGTTGGTTAGAGCTTCGCGCTTTGAACCATGAAGTGATTTAATCTCCCACTTCTGATCAGCGAAGGTTTAAGCCCCGCTAGAACCTTAGCTGACGTTTGTGAGAAAGTTTTGATATTTTAGAGGAGTTTAGATGCCGGTGTGTTGAATCGCAAAATAGTAAAATCAATATCAGTATGGTTTATTTAGTGTTTTGGAGAAACTCAGATACCAGTGTATTAGGTTGCAAAATAGTAAAACCAAAATCTTTAGTATTTTAGAGAATCATGACTTTCAAGAACCTTCCTCATATACAAAAATGCATTAAAGACATGATTTTAAGAGACGGGTGTAGGTGAAGCATGAAAATATATAGCATGGAATTCACGATTATTTTTCTGATTGGCATGGATTTCAAGTGAAGTTTTATTTGTTCACAATAATTTCTAACTCGAAAAACTTTATTCAACAGCTGGAATATTGAAAAATAAAGACTGCGTCAGAAATACTCTCCCTTAGGATTTTTGATAAAAAACACATAAATACATTTAGACAGAAGAAAAAAATATATAAATCAACATTGAAGTCTAAATTTAAATGTAACATTAACGTCTTATGTGCCCTTAATTTTAAAGAGTTCGATCGATTGTGGTATTTTTTTCCTCAAGACTTTAAACCAGTAAATAGCTGTGATAAAGGAGAAACGTCATCAGATGTCTTCGCCGCATTCAATCTGTTGACAAATTTGTCAATTGTCAATTTAACACATATTGATGAAAAGGTAAAGACACAAACCCTGAGTTGCTCCCGCAGTAATCAACATCACACGAAGTAATCAATAGATCATCCAAATCTGGAATGATATAACTCTATCTTGGTGATCCTTGGGAAGAAGTCTTATTAATAAACCATTATAAATTATATGTTTGTTGACCTCAACTACGGCTATACATTTGACTTCAAACATACTGGATACCCTTTAAACGTTCTTCTGTTAATTCATATAATTAGTCGGTTTTTTAATCACATCAAATGGAAAAATAACACTTTCGACAATTGTGTCGCGAATGTAAAACGTATTATTCCATATTGTATTTTACGCCAATCTCGTTGTTTTAAGACTAGCGGGTGTTACAATAATGGTCAGAACACAAAGTTTAAATGTCAACCAAAGTCACAGGTATGGAAAAAAAGTTAGTTTAGAGACATAAAGGCTGTCATTTTGATAAAAAAAAATAGCCCGCAATTAGACCAAATACTTGATTAAAAAGCGATAACAATAAAATTCAATGTCCTTCAAAGGGAATTATCGTTATGCGAAAAAAAAACAATTAACACACTCTAAATTCACAAAGTTTCGGCCCATGGCCTTTATCAAGTGAAAGACGGCAATATCTTTAAATGTTACATGGTATCAAAGCTGGATAAATAACGGCTTCATTGCAAATGTTACATTTTTTAAGACTAGTGGGTTTGTAATTAACATTTGCAATGAGGCTGTTAATTATCCAGCTTTGATACCATGCACATAGATATAGTCGTTTTTCACCTCATAAAGGACAAGGGGCCGAACAATTGTAAATTTAGAGTGTGTTTACTTTTTTCACATAAAAATCGATATATTGCCGTAGAAATATTTAACTATCATACACATATTGCCTAGAATGAATAAAACACGCAGACGATTGATATTTCTGTCATCCATGTATGAATAGAAATATTTACTCGCCCACTATTTACATTCGATTTCTTGTCATAAATACAACTTTATACATGTAACAAGTATTTTTTTCAACCCAGGATGTTTTTAAAAATATTTTATTTGTATAAAACGTCGAATACTTAAAACCTTCACTACAAACAAAAGATCCAAGATTACAGAGCCTGTATGTATTTAAGGGGGCTGTAGAATTTAAAACAACAATGCTATCATTACGAAATATCCCTTTAGTACAAAATATTCAGATGACACCGAAATACAATCTACTATGTACAACCCTCGGATAATCAAGTTGCAACGACCATGTGGGGGCATCCGTGGCCGAGAGATTAGAGCATCGCGCTTTCAGTCATGAAGTATTTCACTTCAGGTCACCGTAGGTTAGAGTCTCGTTGGAACCTTAGATGTTTTCCGCGAGAAAGTTTGCCAACAAGGCCGGTGGTCTCTTGCCGGGTACATTGTAACATTTTCTCCTCCACCAATGAAATCTAGCCGCCGCCATATATCTGAAATTGAGTTGAGTGTGGCGTCAAACACTGTTCAAAATTACTATTCAAATTACGACCCAGTGTTTATAAATATAATAGATATAATACAAAAGTCTTAGGTCTTAAAAAGGGTGAAATTAAATGCCGAATACCATTGTCAAAGATTAAGCCGTGTTACTTATGTTACATCAAACCCCTATCTAGTAACTGCAATAACGTGTGACAAATACAATCAAACACACTTACATTGAATCCTATTATATTAAAATCTCGCTTTATTTGAAATTATTTTATTCCCCGGTCAGATTTCTTTATTACCAGTAAAACTCAATCATTCTGAAACCTCTGTTAATTTGAAAGAAAACATCATTTTCCTCCGATTTCCATCTATCTTCGTTCGGCTGTATATTGGATCACTCTTACGTCATCATTCAATCACTGTGAATGTCTTGACCTTTATCCTCTTCATTCTGCACTGTGACCTTTTACAATTTCACTTTTCAGCTTTTTACTTTAACTGTTTACTTTAACTGTTTCTTGTTCTGTATAAAGAAGAAATACGGAGGAATGTTCGATACTTCAAGTGAATTAGAATATGACAAATTGGATAAACAACGGTCTCAACAGGAATAACAATTGCGAATTAAAAACGGGATTGGACCAGGTGCCGGAAGGAGTCAGCGTCCCCTGTTAGCACTCCATACTTGTCGCAAATGTTCCATGGAAACCTTTCCGGTTCAGTGAAAAGGTCAAGTTCGGTGAAAATGTCATCAGTCAGCTCCAGATCTGTTTTGCGAAAGGAAGTCACTGTATATGATCGTACTTCAGAAAACTATCTAACATTCTTACGAAGGGGACTTCATATTGTTTTACAAGATTCCCGTTTCAACCATAAAACTTGATGTGTAATAAATACCTGTATAAGAACGACATATGATGACGCTAAATTACATATGATCTAATTTCGTGTTTCTTTTTCTTTATTTCAGAATGGAATTGCTGGACCATTTTGGTACGCAGTTGGAATTATGGCAAATATTTTCATTTTCCCCATATTCTCGGTTCAGTTTAAAACAAGAGCACCTGGTGCTAAAACCTATTTACAGGTCGGTATATGAATTTAGTGTTGTAAATATTCACCTATGTCTGAAATGATAGATGAGTAACTTACCTGTACTTCTTAAAGCGATATGAGCTGTCGTAGGTAAAAAAAATTTACATGCCCATTTTATCTCATTCTATCTCATATATATTCCAAAGAGACCGTCTGGTGGTTAGAATAACAAATACATGTGTAAAATTGCAACAATCTTGCCAAACGTAATCCGTAATATCAGATATTTTTTGTCCGCCATACTTTGAGCATTGCAAATTAACTTTCGGTAATTTTTTACGAAGATTATCGAGTGACCAATAAACACGTGCTATTTGCAGTTAATATACATTTATTTTATCACTCTTTGCGTTTATTTTCGTACATGATCATTTCATACCTAAATCAGGCAAAGTTGGTCTTTTTCGTCGTTTCAAAACAACGTCGTTTCTGAAATTGCCCACGTACCGGGTATATCGGTTGATCTCGACCCATTTTTAACTCGGCCCATTGCATTCTCGGCTTTATCACAATTGACACATATGATCATGAACTGCCTAACTCCACCGGACATGGCGGCACGATTGTAAAACGCGCATACTTTTCACCGTTATACTGTTTTGATTTTGTCAATGTCAGCATTCAGGATAACATTAAAGATCGGAATAATTTCTTTTAGTGACCTGATATATTTATTCATATATTCATCCGATTTTCTTCAGGAATTTAAAATAGCTTTGAAAAGCATATATTTTACAAGTCTGAGGTTGGATCAGGTACCACAGAGTGTAAGCATCCATTGTTGATCGGTAGCACCCGCCTTGACCCTGGACTCGTTTCTGGAACCAGTAGGCTAATTTTAACCAAACTTGGCAGGAAGTTTTTGCATGTGATGCGGCATAAAAGGAGAAGGGGCTAGTACCAAGAGGGGACAAATCTTATGTACATCTTTGAAAAAAATCATGAACCAATAAGTTTAAACAGATTTTATTCAATGATTAATTACATAATACATACAAATACAAGGATTTGGAAACAAGCAAGCTGCTTATATAAATCCAGCTCCCTAAAGCCAACTATTATCCTATTCTCATTGTAATGATGTTCTATAAGGTCCATCGGGTTCCTTTTGTTTTTCATATCATAAGATGTATCATAAAATGTATAATTATTATCCTCGTCATGATTTGACATACTGCATTGAGCTTGTTTCATAATTCACAGCACAATGTATCGTCTGCAGATCAAGCTACATCAAACCTTTGTATCTTTCATTTTTTAAAAAAAATATGTGAAATATTTCAAAATAGATCTATTTCTGATTAAGTCTCTTAAGTTTACATATTTAAATTATATTAGTATTAATAAAGGGTTTGAGTTATTTGAAACTGTTTCTTACTAAAATGAAAACAAATATCTAATACATCATAAGGGCTATTCATGCAATATTTTGAGAAGAAATGTAATATGTTGATATATTTTTCAGATTATCCATGCCAGGTTTGGGAAATCCGCCCATATTATATTTTGTGTATTTGCGTTGATCACAAACTTGGTCATCATGATCGGACTTCTCTTGGCTGGTCGGGCAACCATACAATCACTTACTAAAGATGCTTCAGACGAGTTCTCACTATTTGTAATGGCTGTCTTATTTGGATCCTATTCTCTGATTGGTGGAATTGGAACCACATTCTACGTGTCCTACTTTAATGGCTGTCTTGTGTTTATACTCCTGATTGTGTTTGTTGTCAAAATTCTGCACAACGATCAGACCGGATACGACTCCCTGGGTGACGTCGATAAAATGTACAACGTAATATCATGTGTGGAGGGACCAAAGGAAAATGAAAACAGCAATTATCTGACATTTCGATCCACTGTAGCATTTCTTTATGGTATAATAGAGGTGTTTGTATCGTGTGCGGTAACGTATTGCGACCAAGCCTCATGGCAAAGTAGAATCGCTGCCAAACCGGTCCAGGGTGTGTGGGGTTTCATTCTAGCAGGTTTCATATGGTTTGCAATTCCAGCGACTATGGCGACGACCACAGGAATGGCGTACATTGCTCTGAGTGCAGAAAATGGAACTCATATCTTGCAACCTGGTCAAATAGATGAAGGTAATCAAATGGATAAAATGATTCAGTTATTTCGATTCAATACTGTATTTTGAATCCAGTAAGTTTTTGCAGAAGGAGAGGGAATATGAAATATTCCGATTGGGGTCAGCGGAAGGGAAGAGGTGAGGTGTCGTGTATCATTTCTGTGTTATACAATAAATGATCCAATACACAATGTATTTATAGATATGGATAACTTGTCAGGAATTATTCCGGTTGACGGTCAGGAGATTATGTATGATATTCGGTATTCTGATTCTTGGCATTTCCTTGCTACCTGACACTAGGTCAAGACCTGTTTATCTTGTCAGAGCAACCATCTTTCCCTGGAAGGTAATTCAGCAAACATAACTCATACAAAAGAGAAGTACTAGATGTTCGTGTTTTAATTTTAATAAGCTCTCAAAGACCATTTCGTAGCTTCCAGGACTTGTATAATTATCTTCTCTTAGTATCACAAAGGTAGTTTTATTCTTCTTACCCCAAAGGCGATGTAAAATTCAGCAGACATAAGGCAAAACAAACTTCAATGCTCACCTGGTATATCTTTTTTCCACCTTTTCTATTTTCTTTGTTATTGTTGTTGTTGTTGTTGTTGTTGTTGTTTTAATTTTTTTTATCAGATAGGGGCCCCTGGATCTATTATAAAAATAATATAGTTATAATAAGCCATTGAAAAGGATCATTATGACATAACCGAGGAAATGTGAGAAAACAAGGAATTCTGTCTGACGTAATATTTCTATAATGTTGTAGATTTTTCCACCAGAAGCGCTCATTCTCATATTCTGTTTGTTCCACAACTTTAACAAGACTTTAAAAAAAAGAAAAATCACAATTTCCTGAAGATTTTCCCTAAGGACCCAATATCGCTAAAAGAAAATTCTCAATCTTCAGAGAGTTCAACAATATTTGTGTTTATCATTCATTATTAATCAATATTGAGGAGAACTTACTAGAATCTTTTAGAACATCACAATACAATGTTTCATTAGATACCAAATTCATATTTTTCCTATACATGCCATGATGCTGTCAGTCCGAATATGACATACCATTATTTCATAAATCTTGTTCTTACAATAGGGTTGGTAACACCACTCATAGCACAGAAAGTTCTGGGATCGTCCGGTGGTATCCTTATATTGACAATGGGAGCAATGGCGCTAATGTCAACTGGTTCGGGAGAGGTAATGGCTATCTCCTCAATCGTTGTTTACGACATTTACCAGACATATGTCAGACCATTCAGGTAAGCAAATGTACTATATTAGAATTTGATTAAACAGGTTATTATTTTCATTTTTTTTTCTCTCTCCAGACACGATCATGGGTTTTGGAATTCGTTAATCGGGGATTGCATAAAAGTGGCACCTAGTCCTGCAAAGCTTAATCAATCTGTATATACAAAATTGCTATGTATAGCATTAACATCTACATCTGTATAAAGGGTACCTGCCTATTAGGACCATTCAACCATAACCTTTGTTAACTTTTTTTTATAATTAATAAACCTCTTTGTATAGGCAACCTTTCTATAACGACTTCTTTTGCCTGTTGCCCTGAGTGGCCTTTCTAGACAAATTTGACACTGTTACGTGAATATGTAATTTTAACAAAAACATTCACGGTTTCTTAAATTCATGAAATTTTAAACACTGTGAAAAAAAGCGAATATTTACACTGCAATTTATTTTCCCATTCACCTGTAATTACCGTACATTGAAAACGCGAAACAAAAGCTGCAAAGCGGCTAATGCTAATAATACCGGATACTTTTTCCTTCATCACGTAGCGACTCAACATATTCATTCAGTGATGAAGGAAGGAGGCCCATTTCTGTCACGTTTAAAATGTAACAACAGAAAGCGTAATAGGCAATTTCCAATACATGTGCACGATTATAAGATCTTTTGATGAACAAATATTTTAAAGATGTATCTTTTGTATATAAACGTATATAATGTTCAATATATCACTTCGAACATATTATTTGTAATCCTTTATAGAATAATGTTTGTACATACTGCCCACACCGCCATCTTGACTATTTTTCGCTTACAGAAATTGCTTGGATCACCTGTTATGCATTTTTTTTTGGTAATATTCTGAGATTAATCATGATTCCTGATTGATCAATTTTATGTTTTAGAAAAGAATTGAAAAGATGTCACTGCGTCCTGTGTGGTAAAAATAAGAAGCGAACTGTTATTGCAACATACGCCGATGATACCGGACGTGACGTACTATGCCAATGCAGAAGCGTGGGACGATGCCACCATTGTTCTGAGGACATGCGCCGTCGTCACCAATCCACTAAGTTTGGGATTAAACCTGCCTATCAATGTCCTACGCATGGTCGCTACAGAGATTACCAGGACTATCTTATCGGTTTCAAGAACTGGTGTATAGTTTGGGTCACGCTCTCCATCATTCCCCTCGGACTTATCATATTTGAGAGTGGCATTGACTTGAACTGGATTTTCTATGTCGGAGCAATAGTCACTATACCTTGTTTTCCACCCGTCATGCTCTCCATTATTTGGGTTAAAGCCACATCGAAAGGTTTGATATCAGGTAAAAAAAACCTTGGTTTTTGGAATTGTTTTTAACTATATTTAACACACATATTTTAGTGTCCAAACAATTGTAAAATACTTGTATAGAGAAGTACATAATACATGTATTTCATAAAATGGACGTTTGACTAGATACAAGTCAATCACAACCGAACCTGACCTGAAGACATACGTTTACGTTTTCTCTATTTAATCCTACGGTTATGTAAGCTCAATTCATAACACTTGAGGAAACAGACATTAGTAGCTATATAATTTAAAGTGATTATTAACATATGATGTTTAATGTTACAGATGGGCACAAATATTGTCAAGGATATTCGGCGGGTGTGACTGGTCAACAGGAGATGCTTACTCCTTCATGGCACCTGATCCCACCTCTGGATTTCCAGAGGTCCGTGTTTGTCCATGTTCACTAGATTTGTATATCTGTATCCTGGACGTACTAAAGATTAATAATTTGGTATCTTAGATTTTAATATGCTGAACTTTAACATTGAACCTTTTTAAGAAAACTTGAATTATATGGTAAAGGTTCCACTATATGACCAGGCTTCTTTTAGCTGAGTATATCATGGTTTATCTATTTACTTATATTTTCAGGCGGTATAGCAGGTTTGGTGTTAGGGATAACAGCGACACTTTCCGTTGCAACGACGTATGATGGTGGACTCAATAATTTCCTTGTTAACACAGTACAAGATAATTCTATATTGGCGGGAACATGTACCAGTTTTGGCGCCAGTTTGACATTTTGTATAGTCGTCTCAATATTCACGCACAAAATCAAAACAAAGAACGACTCGGATAATGAATGGCAGAAGATGTATGATATCGATAATCCGTTGAACCCATGGGAGTTATGTTACAAAGAGGAGCTGAAAGGACTTCACTTTGATACGAAACCAACGTTCGAACAAATGTCTGTCACTTTTCGGAAGGCCAGAATTACTGCATATGTGGGTGGAGCTTGCAGTATAGTTCTTATGGCTTTAATTATTCCTGGAATAATGGCTAGTTTTTCTGTTTTGAGTCGATCCCAGTTCTCTGTCTGGGTTGGTTTTACTCAAGCCTGGGCTGTAATAATGGCTGCTGTGGTGATAATTGCCCCGCCGTCGGAAGAAATATCTCGTATTGTAAAGCAATATCGAAAGAACAAAGAAAGGCAGCAAGATGCTGTTAATGGTCACGTGGAGGAAGTAATGATGAATGAAGTCAATATAAATGATAAGGTTCATGTTGACCCAAAGCAACCGATCGCAAAAGTTTAGTCTGTTTAGTTTTATAATCTTAGTCCTAGGATACAAGAAAATAGTTGTAGATAGTCAATTCAAACGAAACAGCATTTTAATAATTTTGTTGCACCATGATATTTGTAATCAAACGGTTTATAAGAACTTTTTTTACACATCTAGGCTTGACAAAACTATAAAATGTTTTCTACTCCAAATGCGGTCCATCGAAAAAACAATTGAAGAACTATTCAAATCAAGACATTTGCTCAACATCATGTAATCCTGAAATCTGGTTGACTGAGCGAGAAGAAATTAGGAGATTTATAGACGTTAGTAAATATGTAAATTTTATGAAGTCGGACCCTGTAATCCATCTCTTAAATCAGATACCGAATACATTTCTATCAGCAGTTTTGGTTGGTCCATCAGTCAACCATTTTTAAATCAGGACCAGCTTTATAACCTTCGACTCAGTTAATTTGTACCGGAATGTACCAAAAACTGAACAGAAAAGTTATTGTAGGAACATATAAGAATTCAAAACAAATATCTACCTTCCAAAATTTATTCTTTAAATCATGATTAAGTCAACATATGGAATCTAGTTCCGAAATACAGTGAAATCTCGTCTAAAGACCACCTCACTTAGGAGATCTCATCTCTTTCAAACCAGAATTTTTCTCTTGATACATATCTAATAAGTACAGAATGTCACTTGAGAGACCACCTTGAGTCATTCATATATGTGGTTTTAATTGCGAGGTTCCAATGTATATTGTTCTTTTCACGAAACTTTATGATGAAACAGAAAAAACTGAGAAAAAAATATCGGTTTTATTGTCCGCTTTCACTTGATAAAGGCCAAATGGCCGTGAATTTAGAGTGTGATTACTGTGTTTTTTTTTTTTTTGGGTTTTTTTTGTTGGTTTTTTCATAACGATACTTCTCTTTGGTAGACATTGAATTTTGTTGGAATTATTTCTTTTAAATTCGGGAAAATTTGCGTCATTTCATCTATAATATAAACAAATGAAAAAATTATTCTTTTGCTAAATGATTACCTTATCATATTTCTGCCAAACTGTTTTTTTATTCTGCAGTTCAATGTATTCAATGAAATTTTCCTCAGAATTGCCAAAATATCATGTTCATGACAAAAATTAAATCCAAATGAATACAACGAATGATTTAATCTACATGGCGTATGTAAAATATTTTTTCTCATTAAAACAGTGTCATTCTAATTCGCCTCTAACATTATATATCATGATATCTTTCAAATTCGCAATTGACATTATTACATGACAATTATGTCACTGAATGCAATTATGACATCTGATAATAATTATCTCTGACTCTAGAGTAATGACATCGGTTACATTCGTTACCCGTTTTCTTTGGAACTTTAATGTTTCTTTTTTTCAGAGTTCCTACCCGAATAGTATTTTTAAAATGATCTCAGTTTTTTAAAATTAACATGCAATTTTGAGAGATTAAGGAGGGAGATTTAGAGAATGATATATGTTAACCACAAACATTTTTATTAAACATCGTAGTATATTAACTTTCCATGAAAAAAAAATAGGAAAGCGTCACAGAACACCTAGGTATTAACCCTTTCGCCCCTGGATATCGGAGTGGTATGCGCTTTCTTTTGTTTAAAACCAGTCTAATATGGTCTGTAGGGTTGAAAGGGTTTAATATGTTCATAATTTGAAGAACATGTTTATCAAAATAGGTTATATTTAGAATATGTTATGTCATCGTTTACAATTCGGACTTAATATTCATGTTCCTAGTGATATATCAATTAAACGTAGTTGTGAACAGTAAAATGATGTTAAGATTATATAATTATTAGGTTCAAGGCGCATTAGCTGTGGGTTTTTCCAAATTTTGTTTCCCCTTTTTACTACTTAGATTGATATACAATAACAGAAAAGAAATAGACACAGTCATAACAATTCTTAAATTCCTATATATTTTGTGAAAATTGCTAGAGAAATCCAAGTTTGGCACTTTTTGAATTGCAAATGATTAACTTAACCTTACTTTTTGTATATAAATACCAAACTGGGCCTGAGCTTATTTTCACAAAATACATAGAAATATAATATTTGTTATGCCTATGTATAGCTTCTGTGGCACATCAAATACAAGTAGTTATATATATTGTATCTTACATGAATTCAAGAAGCAAAGGTTTAAAAGATTTGGTCCAGCAAAAAACTAATTGTATGGACAACATATTGTAATCACGGTGTGAATTAATACCAGAACTATAGACTAACGAGTGCTGACCCCTGGTGCCCTGTACTTTGTGCTTGATCTCGATCCTGAGATAGAACTCGTCTATCCAACCAGAACCATTAGTATACAACATTGGTTTAGTTATTAATCATAAAGGCTCTGGGACTTAAATGGTATTAAGAATGACCTGTCATTGAGTTTAGATATGTTGAGTTTATTTTATATAAACATCAAGGAGTATAACTATCAGTAAAACATATTATATATGGTAAATTTTAAAAATCATTGATGTTAAACGTAAGTTTTTACTGTGTTAGACAAATATGTAAGATACGTCAAAGGTGTACAGTAGGTGTGAAACTGATGTTAGACGTCAGAGGTATTAGACTTGAAAGTTAATAGATAGAGTCGAAGGTTTTCAATGATGTTGGATGTACCCGGTATTTAACTTGTATATATATCAAATGGAAACTAGATAAAACCATTTAAGGCATATCCTGCTGTATCAGTACATGATATTAGTTGACACCTGATACTAGATAGGGGTATTAGATAATAATATAATTCTGATTTCATATATATATATATATATATATATATATATATATATATATATATATATATATATATATATATATATATATATATACTACTACTACTACTACTTGCTAAGTACGTATAATATTTTTGTACATATATTTTGCTGTTTGACAGTTATTAGTTTTATTCATTTTTATGCAACTGATTAGTGATTTATAAAACATTATAGACAAATGTTTTAACAATTGTAATGTGTTTTCGGGGTTTATGTAGAATTTGAATGGGATGGTGTTAAATATGGGTATGTTGATAATTGTGTAAAAAAAAGATTTTGGGTTTAATAACCAATATGTGATCCGTTGCTGTCGATGACAGCACGACATCGTCTTTGCATGTCCTATCAGATTTTGTATCACTGCTTGCATAATGGCGTTCCACTCTTCTACAAGGAAGGCACCAAGTTCCTGGGTGCTTCTTGGTCGAACCTGACGGGCTAAAATGCGGACCTGTAACTCATTCCACATGTGGGCAATGGGATATAGGTCAGGGGATCGGGCTGGGCAATCCAAACGAGTAGTACACTCTCTTTGCAAGTATTCTTGGTCGACATTGACTGTATGGGGACGGGTATTATCGTCCATCAAAATGAACCCATCACCAACTGCACCAGCATACAGTCAGGTCAGTGCGTCCTTCCCAACTGATTCCACCCCAGACCATTATTGAGCCTCCGCCATATCGGTCGTGTTCAGCAATGGTTGCAGCATGAAACATTTCCCCTGGCCTTCGCAATACTCTAGCACGACGCCTATCTGTGTAGTCTAGACTCATTGGTAAAAAGGACAGAACGCAATTCCATCCTGTATCAGCCAACATGGTCCACGACCCAAGCATATAATACCTGGCGGTGGTTTGGAGACAGCATAACCAGAAAGCGATCATCAGCCGTAGATGTAGCCATTTTCCTGTCCCCACCATGTCGGCTTACAGATGTACCATGCTGTTGAAACCTCGCCCGGGCTCTAGTGATAACCGTATGGTGCACACAAAGTGCCTCGCCAACCTCACAATGAAGGGCCCTTTGCTCCTCCATTCCAACTGCCCACCATATGCCTTCTAAAATTCGCATTTGCAATAATGTCATAAACGTTCAGTCTTTCAAGTGAAAGTAAAGATTGAGTACCCTACACATGCCGGGTATATGTATGCAGCGTAAAATAAACACTATAAAAATACAGGGTCACATCGTTTGCACGACTTGCACGAGGAAATTGCGTGTCATTCATGGTTGTGTGTACACTGGGGACCTTCTCGATGCATCACTAAACGATTTCCAATGTAAATATCATAAATATATAATGTAGACTTCACAATAATGTATGGAAAACTTGTTACTTAGCAAACTTTGAGTAGTATATATATATAGATTGATTGATGGATGTTTTGATGGAAGTAGATAGGTTAGTAGATAGCTTTTTATTGTTGTCGATTCAAATGTGTATGTTTCATTTGAATTGCATTGCCCTTTCGACTGCATCTTCACCAGTATATGCAATAAAAGAACTTAAAGTACTTCTGTCTATGCCTTGGTGGCTCGGATTTAACCGTGTCCTTGAAAAAAGTATAGGTAAGAGCATAGCGATTCCGGACCGTGGTTTTACGACGATGTACATCCTTCATCCCTGACTAATAGCTACTTCTGTAATATTTTATTGTGAAAGGAAACAATTGGTGATACATTTGAAATTTCATATACTAAATTTCTTTTTTCAATTTTTATTTTGGTCCTGTTCAACTCATATATATATAAGTTAAAATTCTGAAATGCTGTGTTGTAAAGTCATGTGCCAAGATTAATGTTTAGTTAGTTATGTACATGGATTTATTGGTATTTCATCAACACTTTAAGCGTTTTAAAAGCGTCCAGTTTAAAAGGTGTAGACCGTCATCGTTATAACGAACAAACGATGCATAATTGTATGTATATAGCGAAGTATGTGTAGATATGTCACAAAGTATGATCGGCGATGAGAGTTTTCCTCCAATAGGGGGAATTCCCCCATTTAAAAAAAAATATGACAATACTAAATCCTTATTTCCCCCATTTAATCCCTACAAATGAGCAATTTCACCTTTTTTCACCATTAAAGAATCACATCCCTGAGTATGCAATTAATAAAATTATAAAATATATGTAGAGATATTATGTATGAGAAAAGAGTAATGCAAATTGTTCTAGACAAATCAACACAAAGCACAAAACATTTATATTTGACCTTGTATGGATTTTCTAAGCATGTTTATTATAAACAATGGAAAAGGTCGAATTCATTCTTGTAGGCGATGTCTCCGACTTGAAAGACGAGTGATTTAGCTGAAATATATTTAGAAAACATATCCCAAATGCCACCTTATCATTTGTATCTAGTTGGACAAGTTATCTGTCCCAATTGTTAGGACACCATTTAGGACATTCTCGCGCCAGATTATAATATTTTCGCGACTTTCTAGACATGTTTGTTTACTTTCAATTATTTGTACATGTATATGGTATTCCATAGTTGTTTAATGTTGATAAGCTGTATATGATATCTACTGGTAATCAGCTGGAGAAGAAATGCCAACCCTTTGGCAAAGGGTTATTGTTTATTTTTATCCATTTTATCCATAGAATAAAAATAAACTATGGTATGACGTCATGTTAGATAAGATCTTCAGTGTATATATATATATATATATAGATAGATAGATAGAAATATCGAACTTAGTCGTTGGTACTTTTAAATTAAGTTTAGATAAATATGCAGGTGTATTTTACAATGTATAAATATGTGTTCAAACAGACATTGTTAAACATACAGTAATTATATCGTCATTTATAGAAACACATTTCATTATATGTATATTACTTTTGGAGCCACTTTATATTTAAATTTTTCAACTCATTCAAAAGCAGAATAAATTATCACTTTTATAATGTATCCCAGATACTTGTTTCAAACTTAAAGGGGCAATAGCTGTGGGATTTTTTTTCATTTTTTTTTTCTCCTTTTTTGTTGCTTAGATTGATATACAATTACAAAAAAGAGATAAAGATGATCATGAAAATTCTTAAATTCCTGTATATTTTGTAAAAACTATTTGAGAAACCCAGGTTTGTCAATTTTCCATTTGCAATATAAAAAGTCTCAGATACCAAGGTATAAATCATTAGGATGTCCAGGATATAGGTACAAATCTTTTGATAAACTCGTCAATACTATTTGTATATGAATACCATACTGGACCTGACCTTATTTTCACAAAATATATAGGAATATAATTTTTTTATGCCTGTGTATAGCTCTTATTTGTTATTGTACATCAAGTACAAGTGGTAAAGTAGAAAAAATCGAAACAGTTATTTTTGATAAACACAGCTAATACCCCTTCAACTGATTGACTAAATGAAATGTTTTCTGTCTGTATTTGTATCTGTAGGTTATAAAAATGTTTAACCCAGAACGATTACCATAAGTTTAGGGACAAAGAATTCTTTCACAGAAAATAATATTTTAATTTTGTACTTAAAAAATTATACATTTTGTTAAGCGCGGTATGCATACGTACATGTGCTTATTTCAATCAGAACAATTGGGAATTTTCTTCAAACGACATCTAGTGACAATCTTATATTTAGAGGGTGAAAAGAGAGACAACTCTGATATGAAAATACTACAGCTTCTTACTCGGCTAAAGCATGTTGAGAAATATTCTGTTTTCATATTTAGTGCAAAATATATAATTGAAGTGTAGCATTGTCTATAAAGTAGTTTTAGTAAATTTGGTAAATGTACAAGAAAAAACAAGTGTTTTAAAAGTGTGATACTATTGTAATCATTGCTATACAAAAATATCAATAATGTCCATTTAAATATTATATATACATTTGTATACCTTCAAAAAAAGTTTCCTGGGCAACGTTCACAATCGGATATTGCGTACAATTTGTAGTCGTCAAATACAGACATATAATATTTTTTCTGTAGAGAAATCATGTTTATATTTACCATAGAAAGCAAATTTTAAAATTATTTACGTAATAACAAGCGTTGGTAAATAGATCTACATCTATTTTTAACTTCAACGTTGGAATTTCTCAAAACTTTTTCCTTGTGTCACTTCTTATTCATTCGTGCATTTCATAAAATTTTATTCACCATAAAAATTTTTTCGAACAAAATATCATTTATTGCATTGGTTTGAAAATTGCATCCCTACCGAACTCTCGTGGCCGAGTGGTTAGAGCATGACGCTTTGAACCATGAAGTATCTCACTTCTGGTCAGCGCAGGTTCGAGTCCCGCTGGAACTCAATCTGATTTTGTGAAAAAAAAATGTGCTAGCTTACTTGCGGAAGGCCGGTGGTCTCTTCCCGGGTTCATTTTATTTGATGCTCTCATCGACCATTAAAACTGGCCACCACCATATAACTGAAAAATGTTAAGTGTAGCGTAAAAGACTATTTTAAATCAGAATGAAATCTAAGCTCCCCTATAAGTTATTTATATATCATATTTATGGAATAACACCTACAACGTTTATAAAATGGGCGCAGACATTTTGGATAGAATTGTGCGGAGAGGGAAAAGATCCTGGCGATGTGATTGGTCTTTTAATAAAAATCATTTTTTGCTATTAACAAGTGAAGTTAAGATAATAAATCAGATACATAAATATTTTCAGAACTTTGAAAATTATAGGGTGACAATTGAAACTTTAAAGGAAGGGTTTAGATGAGGATAACGACTTTCCTTCGGTGCGGAATACTATAAGTTGTAAACGAGTGAAATTTCGAAGTAGAAACGTAACGGCAACCTGTGTTTTTGATTGCACATTTTGTTAATTAAAATTAATATTGATTTTTCATAACAGGATTCTGATCTGACACAAATCTTATAAACATGGGGGTGAAATTGACATGAAGGTTGGTGAATTAGCATTTAGGCGAATATGAAAATAGTTGATTGTGTCCATTCATGTAAAAAGCAATACAGAAAAGTATCCAAGATAAATTTTGACACTACCACTATTTGTAAAAAAAAAACAGCAACAAAAAACAACACCCATAATGCTAATATTTTCCATCTCCACGTTGCGTTTGACAGGGTTGACAGGCACGAAGTATCAGAGCTACAGTAATGCCGCGTTGAAACAGAGCAAGGCAAAATGTTTTACCTGTTCACCCCTATTTTGGAAAATAGACTGTACTGTTTTGGTTTCTTATAGATTTCGGATGAACCACTTTATCTTGGTGGGCCTATACTTGGATTTCACTAAGTTAGATAAAACACTAAATATGAAAAAATAAGTATTTTGATCACTGAAATAGATTTATAAAATGTAGATACAATCAGTTGCATCTGTTTTATTCTACATTGTGTGCAAAACTATTACTACCTCAAGTAAGTATGTGTTCTAAAATCAATATGTAATCGAGATAAGCATCAAAACATGTTTAGAAATAAAAAGTAGAATGAATTTGACTTTAATTTTCTTTTTATTACGTTGTAGTGTTGTACAAATGTGTGTGTGTTTACAAATTAGAAAAAAAGAACCCGAGGGGTCTTCGTGGTGGCCGAGTCGCTAGAGCATTGCGCTCTAAACCACGAAGTCTCTATACTCTTGTTCGGGTATGTTCAAAATCTGAAACATTATTTCATAGAAAGCTTGTGGCAGCTTCATATAAGTGAATATTTCCTTAAAACAAAAATCAAGATAACTACTCACCATAAATTGTTCAAGCTGGAATCTAAGCTGATTTTGTGAGAAAGTTTGTCAGTTTTCTTGTAGAAGTCTCATTCGGGGAAACTATAAATCTGTATCTCTGGACCAGGAATGAATGAATGAATGTAATACCTTCTCTAAGTTCAAAAACAATTTAAGGTAGGCACAGGAAACCTCTATCCATGAAACAGGGAATTACTTTGGGTTTGATTATTTCCAAATCGACCAATTTTAAAACGAATGGTATTATGGGTTTTTTTTTTGAGACATACTGCATTTTTTTCAATATAATCTCCTTCGGGGTCTATAAATTTTTCCAGCGATGTTTATGAGCCTCAATGGCACTTTTAAAGAGGTCCCTTTCTTGACTGTCCAGAAAGTCCTCTAATGCATGTATGACGTCATCTTCTGGACCCGATTGCGCAACACATAGTTAAATTTAACGTACAGTTAGCCCATTGGTTTAGCATTGTTGTGCAACTGGGTCCTGTTTGGTTATCCCCTTTTGCAATTCTGGGTATAAATGAAAGTCTTATGGAACGGGCCCCAAGTGAGTAAAGGGATATGTTGAAGTAATTGAAGGCCACAATAATTAATGGCAGCCTTAGCAGTGAGATACGTTTGAGGAAGGGCATTGCCCTGGTGAAACAAAACACCTTTACTGAGCTCTCCGCTGAGCTTGATTTTTCTCTTGACTACTTAAGAAGTGATGTATAATATGCCAACAATAGTAATATCATGGAATTTAATGACCATGTCAGGAGATCCAGGATAAAATAAATAACATCTCTGTGCCATTAACATGGAAACATTATTTTACTCTTTTTTACATAAATACCCATCATTTTTCAATGGTGAAAAAAATACAATTTTGATCGATACTCTCACTTTCACAATTTTTTGAAAGTCAACTTTTCCATTTCCTTTCATATACCACGTGGTACCCGATAACGTTTGTGCGGGATTATTGTTTCTATTAGTGATGGAATGACGCTAGAAGATGATATCTCGCGCTAACGTCATTTCAGCGGGAAGATTTTCCGTTTCATCAACTTGATCCGTTCCAGGTAACATTTCATCAATAATGCATAGAGTTATTGTTTCATCTTTGCCTCACATCAATATTGCTGATGCCTCTTATGATGATTCTTTTAGGTCCGTAAGTGTATCTGATGATTTGGGGTCTCATGCCCCCATCTCCCTAAAAGAGAAGATCTGGCCAAGTGAGAATTTAGACCTTGCAGAGTTAACATTTGAAACTTTAATTGATCAGCCCAAAATAGACCCACAGAAAGTCAGCATCATTGAGGGGCAGTTGGTGTTACAACCTCTTACTATTAGCAGAAACAAGATTACAACCATTGAAACCTGTTCAGACGCCTTCATTAATATATCCAGTATTGTTCACCCAAGTGAGATTCTATGTTCGTAGACCGTGTTGCGAATTAGTCATGTGATCGTTTGATGACAGCTACAAAAATCCTGGGTACTTAAATAAATGAGGATTGTATTTTAGTTTTTATATATATTTCGCATATTATTTAAATGTGGACCGGTCGACAGGGGATGCTTACTCCTCCATGACAACTCTATTTCGGTTTTCATTCCCTGTCTCTCGCCTCTAATTATCTATCTTTCTATTCTAATACCCCGTTTTTCGCCTATAATTCTTTACCTCGATTCCCATTCTCTATCTCGGTTTTCATTTCCTGTACCTTGCCTCTAATTCTCTGTCTCTCGCCTATAATTCTCTATCTCGGTTTTCATTCCCTGTCCCTCGCCTCTAATTCTCTGTCTCTCACCTCTTCTAATCAACCTCGGTTTTCATTCCGTTTTTCGCCCGTTTTATTTAATTTCTCCTCAATATCACTAGTGAGGCTTTAAAGACCAGTGATATCTCTTGAACATAAGAATAGCTTAAAATTCGAAAATAAATATATATTTCTCCTTGTCGTAGTCCGTTATTACAAAAAACAATTGGAATTTTCAATTAAAAGTATTTCTTGATTTTATACAACGATACAATATTATCCATAGTTCAGTCTATGTTATTTAAAAGCGTTAACAATACATGATTTGAACACTGTCAGAACAACATCCATCGTAAAATCGGTCAAAATAATATTTTTAGGTTTTATTTTCCAATTTGCCCTCTTATCATGACCACATGAAAGGAGAGAATAAGGTTTTTAAAAATAGGCCAGTTAGTATTAAATAATTCCATATTTAACTTCATACCTAATGTTGACATTTTAAAGCTGTATAGATATACAAAATATCAACAATATCGAAGTTAGTATTATAACAAATGTTCACGACGATCGTTTCTGTCAATAAGACTTCATCATTTGAGCTCGAATATAATATAGATATATTTTCGAAAGAAAAGGTGAATTGAATATAAATTATTATTTCCGTAGAAAAAAATTGTTTTAATACAAGGCTAAATTATAAATCTAAAAGTGTTGCCAAATTCGTCTAAGAGTACCCACTGTATACATCAGTATCTTAACTTTTGGGAAGTTTACAATTTAGATGATGGTATCCGAACTTTACTTTTGTATAAATTAATCGACTGTCACCGAAATACCAGGTACTGTTTTATACCCTCAAGGGCTTAGACTCTGTCCACCAGCAGTGCAAACGATCTAATGGTTTTGTAAATATTATTAACAATACTAAAGTTGTAATTTTACAAAGGAGTCCAAAATAAATACATTGCATTCAAGACGATCGTTTCTGTCAATAAGATTTCATCAGTTTAGCTCGAATTTGGTATAGATATATTTTCGAAAGAATTAATCTTAGTCTATCAATTAGTATCAATTTCAAACAATTTCATATCTTTATGAATATATCAGTTATATATTTGTACGATATAATCAGAAGAACAACCATTGAACCGAACGATAAAATACTTAATTATATGGACTACGAAGATTAGGAATTCTTTTCATACCAAGTCCAACGATGTTGATAGTTATTCTGTGGTGGCCAGTAAATTTATGATGGAGGTTGCAATTAAGTCAGAAAAAGACCATTAATACTACGTAATTAAACTTGCAAACTTCGCTGACAAGAGGTGAGAGGCTTTCGAATTTAAAGGGGTCCTAATTACTCGATGATGGATGACTCAAGGGAAATTTTGTGATACTAATTCTTTCCAGAAAAGTCGATATATTTCGGAAAATGGACAAAACTCTATCGATTCTTTCAAATCAGAAGTAGTTTCTATAAATATGTATTCGCCTTTTATTCGTAACATTTTTTTAATTTACTAATTATAGGAGGCGGACTAGAAAATGTGTATAATATATATATGTGTGTGTGTGTGTGTGTGTGTGTGTGTGTGTGTGTGTGTGTGTGTGTGTGTGTGTGTGTGTGTGTGTGTGTGTTTTAATGCAATGCATGTAATAGAATAATATCAATTTTCAAATTACAGAGCCGCACTTTGTACCGGACCAGACAAGTGATGTAATGATGTCACCCAAATCTGCATTCACCATTCTGTCAGTTTTGCTTTGTGTGTTGTCAGCCACATATTTTGTGCACTGCTCACATAGTCATTGGGGACGATATAGGTTCTTAATGAGCTAAAAGCGTTGAATCAGAATGTGAGTATTTCTTACAAGAATACATTCTAAGTTAGTGAAACATCAAACATTAAATAAAACAAAGGTTTTGGAATATCAGATAATTGAAATTTAAATAAAATCTGAAAATATCAAATATCAACCGATATTTTTAACAAAAAGCTAAAATGTCAAATACAGTATCCAAAATTACTTTGAGTTTTAGAGTTTTTATAGTTTTGACGTTTTAAATTCCAAAAACTAAAACAACGTATACTCAAGATGTGTAAAGCATCCTAGTTTTCCTGATTTCGATCGGCGAAACCGACAGTATCCTCTAAGCCTTTGCCTTGTTACATTTATCATATCATTAAATTACAGAAGCCCGTGTGTTTTGCGTTATAAATATAATTATCTAAAATGTATTCTCTTTATCTGGCAAACGCCACATAATTAACGGATGGTCGCCATTCCGTTTAGTATTAAGAGAAGACTCTCATCTGTAAAGTCCAGCCACAAGAGCACGAAATTTCGTGCGTTTGCGCATAAAAGAATCAGTTATATAGTCTATCCTCTGTAATGAGAAATACGACCAGTATTTTGGTCACAGCCGACTCCGGCTGCAAATTGACGTGTATCTATGCAGTTTCACCAAACGAACGGTTGATACAGCTTGTTTAATGATTATTCGAACTATAATGGTCTTACAGCAGTTATAATGATACAAGTACATGTACCATTTCTAGAGTTTCTACTCCCCCTAAGCTTTGCATATGACTGACAAACATTTCGCAACTACTTCTGGGTTGGAGTGGAGTATTTCATCGAAACTTCTGCTATGTAGGGATTAAATAACTCTGATCAAATCGGCTATCCCTTAAATACATCCAGATACCGATGAGACTACCGATCTGTATACCTGAATAGCTGATGTTGTACGCCACACCCAACAATTTTTCGATCATATGGTGAAGCCAGTTTCAAAGTACATGGGAAGAGACCATCGACTTTCAGCAAGTAAACTGGCAAACGTTCTAATAAAATCAGCTTAGGTTCCAGCCGGACTCGATTCCCCACTGACTAGAGGAAGAGACTCATCAACCCCTAAAAAATAATGGACTCTTCTGTAAATCAATGACTTAGACTAGTCATAATGTGTTTTAGGGGTGAATGGGTTAACGCGCGATGTTCTTACCACTCGGTCATGGAGGCCCTAGATAGATGATGTAAATAAAAAAATATTAATTTTATTAATCTTTTTTAAGATTTGATAATAGCTGGCAACATTGCCCTATCTGTATGATTTTCGTTTCTTTTATTCCATAGATCTAGTTAATGATTAGTATGTTTACTTGGGAAATAAGATGATAGATAAAAATTTTCATTTTAAATAACGCTGGTCTCATTGTTCTGTACTGATTTTTATTTCATATAGCAAAGGGTACGTTTATTTAAAGCGTTGTGCTACAGATATGCCATTATTTATTTGTAAAACATGTGAATCAATGTAAGACTTGATTTTTATTACTTGTTATTTCTGTTCTCGTTACGTGACGAGTACAGACTGTTCCAAGAAAACTTATAGGGGCATTAGATGTGGGTTTTATTTTCAAGGAAAACGTCGTTCCTTTTTTACTACTAAGATTGATATACAATAACAAAAAGAAGTATACGCAGGCCTGAAAATTCTTAAATTCCTATATATTTTGTGAAAATTGCTTAAGAAATTATTTGTAATATGCATACCACACTGGAACTGACCGTGACCAAAAATTACATAGGAGTAGTTTTATGCCTGAGTATAGCTCATATTTTTACTGTACATGAAGTAAGGGTAGTAAAATCAGAAAAAAAACAACTCCAAATGATTCTTTTTGGTAAACACAGTTGATGTCCCCTTCAACAGAATGACCAATTGAATTATACTGTTAGAACAAAACAACATACTCTTAGACTGGTCCATGTGTTTTATGGCAAGTCCATTGTTATTTTAGGGGTATACGAGTATTTAAATTTGATTTTTCATCATGTATTTTATTTTTGTAGGATGGCGTGGAAAAACATTCTTAGTTGCTTTCGCCTGAACACATGTAGCCGTAGATCCTGATAAATTTCAACTTCATTTCACTTCTGATCATGCTGCCCGATCTACAATAGAGATACCATATATCGGGGTTTTAGACAATATTCCACTACAGGTGGGTTTAACTGTGTATCACGTAGATTTCCGTTTGATGCCTAGAGGAAATATCATAGAAAACAAGGGCATTCTGGTAACCACATGTCTGGCCAATCTGGATCGTTTGCACTATCGAGAATCCATATCTGATGCATATGTGATATTACCAACTACACACCTATCGACATTTTACTATGCATTATCATTTTTGTATAGTCAACGTGCCCATTTTGTGGTAGCATCATTTACTGATAACAACCATATAACAATCAAAATGAAATTAAATGCAGACGGTGTTACCAGCCTCGGTGTCACTTATTCTAATGGTGAAACCTTGACTATAACACTATGACATGTCGATTTCAGGGGGATCTTACATAATGGAAAATAAGAAGAAATGTCCATTTGGGCTGATGGTTCACGGTTATGCAGACAGCGATGGCTATGGAATGATTGACGATAATAGATGTTATTGTTATATTAATGCTTTAAATTCCCTATACAAACTATAAGAAAAAATAAGTAACAGTCTTGCTATTAAACATTGCCTACAAAAACAGTTTCTCCTGTCCGGTCTTTTAATTTTTTACTGTCGGCCCTTGCGTGATTGCCAAGATGGCATTTCGAATTCTCCGCAATTTTGATACAACTGCAATTTGATTGGCTAGTGTTGCAAGCGCCGCGGCTAACCTGGACGCATTTTTTACGTCAGTCAGCCGATTCTGGTGTATACAATGGATGCATCAAACCGCTTCGCCAGTTTCGATAAGGAACAGCTGACAAATATTTTTAACGACCGTAATAGTAAAAACACAGGTCGTTGTGAAGATCCTTTCAAATTAGACGATCAATTATTGTACTGTGACGAATGTTTGATTGTTTGTTTATTGTTGTTTAACGTCCCACTCAAGAATATTTCACTCATATGGAGACGTAACCAAATGCCGGTGAAGGGCTTCAAATTTTGGCCTATGCTCGGCACTTACGGCCATTGATCAGTGAGCGTTCTTTAACTTGCCGACACCTGCTGTGACACTGGACCACGGTTTTTACTGTTTCATCCGACAGACAGGAAACCAACCTACCGCCGGCTGGACTCGAACTCCCGACCTCACGATCCAGAGTCGAGCGGGCTACCGACTGAGCCAGGCCGGCTCACGAATGTTTGAACAATTTCTTAAGGACATTTACGCTGAACTTGAAAAAAGTAATGTTTCAGACATGTTACATATAACAAAACAATTATTGACTGGGTCTGGTGATAACAGCAATTTCGTAGACATCCTCGCTCCAGATTATTGCCCTCCGCTTCGCGTCGGGCAATGTCAAGACCTCGGGTGCCAACAAAATTGCTGTTGCCCTCAGACCCAGCCAATAATTGTATAATGTTTCCATTGATGTGTACGTATTTAACTTAAAATGAGTTTTTATACTGGATTATTAAAAAACTGTCCAGATAATGAAAACTGTTGTCTTTCCCGATAAAAGTCGTGTCTTTGCAATGTCATTATTAATTTGATCAATTCACTGTGTATAAAAAGATTACTGAATAAAGTTTTGATTCACAGTAATGGAGTTTGTTTTTTCGAGTTCATCCATTCCATGTAGTTTTGTCGAAAGTGTGTGTTCAGACGGAATGTCGGTAAAATATTTTCACGTATCACGAAATATATTCAGTGACGACATACATCGATATCTTGTTTCAGTTTATGAGTAAGCAAGAAAGTTAAGATAAATATTTTATCTTGAAAGTAAAAATGAAGAAGTTCCAATTGATTATCAAACCTGAAGTCCATTAGAACACGAATAATTAGATGTGCAAATGGTCTCAACATGAAGAACAATTGCACATCCCAAACGGGATAGGACCAGGTGTCCGGAAGGAGTCGGTGTCCTTTGCTGGCATGCCACACCCGTTGCAATTCCATGGAAACATAGTTCGATAAACGAAGAGAATGATTTTTCAAATCTGACACCTATCACTGCATGGCATCCTTGTTCCGTGTCATATAAACGATATACTCTAATGTTTTCTTTGAAACTATATGCTTTTGAATCGTAAAAAAACAAACAACTCCAAAAAGATCTATTTTAAATGTATTACTTTTATTTTGATTTCACTTAACGAAATAAAGTACGGATTATAGGAATTATACATCAATGTCATCGTCCCCAGAGCATACACACGATTTGTTGACATTGGATGGAGGTGTTTTGACAAACCGACAAAATGAGAGAACCATCGAGGCAGGTTTCAAAATCTACGTCATTTTTAGTATGTCGATTTCAGGGGGATCTTACATAATGAAACAGGAGAAGAAATGTCCTTTTGGGCTGATGATTCATGGTTTTTCATATCGTGATGGGTATGGATTGATTGCCGGATAATAGTTGTTAATGCTACCAGTGATGTGTACAAATTTCAATAATGATGATTAACGAAAATCACGTTTACTGGATCATGAAAAAGAAACTGTTGAGATAACGAAACTGTTGTCTTTTCTGATAAAATTCGTGTCTTTAAAATGTCATTATTACTTTGATCATAATGAGATTAAGATTTCTGTATAAAGTTAAATACTGTGCAAATTATTATGTCACAATAATGTAATAGTTTTTCATTGCGTTCAGTTTTGTCGGAACAGTTTGTACTCAAACCACGTGATTTTAACAGAAAGTAGACCAATGTCACTTCCGGTTTCGTAATACATGTGTTTACATTGGCATAATTCAATGTGTTGTTCAAGTTCAGATAAATGTCTTTTATCCTATCTTGAAAAGGTAACAAATCTCATTACTTTCCTGATGGCTGCTTTTCAAATATTACTGCATTTATTCGTAAATGTTTTACTTTTCATCTTATTCTCTACTTAAGCATATATAATACAAATTATTCGAAGCGTAAAAACTTGGGTCAAAATCAAAGTAGCTGGGTCAAAAGAGTTGTTAATGTCGAGAGGAATGAGGAATTGAATTCAAAAATGACCATCGCATATAAGTGCCTACGTTTAGCCTATGACAACATTTACATAAACCTTTCTGTAAGTGCATATCAACAAAGTTATTAAATAAAAAAATATATCAGACAACTATATTCATAATATTGAATATAAAAGCACTTCCTCATTATTTCTGCAGAAACCTAAGTTTTTAATCATTCAAACAAACCCAGCTTAATACTGGAAAAATCATTAGTAATAAATACTGTTATTATTTCATTTGACTTTAGATGTGGACTCATAGTGGGTGTGACCAATCGACAGAATATGCTAAGTCCTCCGTGGCACCTAATACCACCTCTGAATTTTCAGAGGTTTGGGTAGGTCCGATTTTCACCTGATATGTATATTTTTTCGTCAACCCTCTTTTGATTAATACCTTTGAGTTTGTAATTTTTATATTAAATAGAGGGACAAATCAAAAGACTTAAACTAACAAATCTAAAAATTAGAGAGTATGCATATCAATAATAAAGTAATTTGTGCTTAAATTATATAAATGAAATTAAAATTAACTGGTCGTTGAAACATGATTCATATCGAGATCCACCGTTTATTTCGCAAAACAAAAGATATCAATGAGAATATATATATATATATATATATATATATATATATATATATATATATATATATATTTACAGAGATATATAGAGAGAGAGAGAGAGAGAGAGAGAGAGAGAGAGAGAGAGAGAGAGAGAGAGAGAGAGAGAGATCAGTAATCAACGACGATATTTGAATCGTCTCCAGACGTGAATAGCTTAATCACGTGATCATCACATGATTACGTCTCGGGGTGAGCCTGACAACCTCAAATATCATATCACATTCATTCAATTTCTAAATCTTATTCAGGTCGATAGAAATATGATATGTAATAGAACACTATTCAAAGTTCTAATAAAGCATCACAATGTTATCATTTATTTGGAACGAAGAAAGAATCATTTTTACACATTTATTCAAGTATCCTGGTCATGCTTTTTACATAATTCTTACATGTCCACCTGGTCATGGGATACAGAGTTGATTGGCTGATCAAAATACCTATCACTCATTCTGTCTTACACCAAACACGGAGAGAGAGAGAGAGAGAGAGAGAGAGAGAGAGAGAGAGAGAGAGAGAGAGAGAGAGAGAGAGAGAGAGAGAGAGAGAGAGAGAGAGAGAGAGAGAGAGAGAGAGAGAGAGAGAGAGAGATTCCTTGCATAGAAAAGATAACAAATCATCATATTACAAGGGATTGGGGTATGCAAAAAAAATGTCTCTAAAAATTGAATTATCAATTACGTCTTCAGTTTTCCCCAAATAAAATAATACAAGAAGATGAAAGTTGACTAAATTTATTTAGTTGGTTACACTATGAATACAACTCTTTTTGTATTTTGTATAGATTGTTTAAATATGAAGTAAAATGTTTTACCGATAACAGATAAATTTTGTTTTAGGCATTTGCACTAGTAATTGAAATGTTTCAGATCTAAAACTATATTTCCATTAAATAGTTCACTTCGAATATAAAGTCCTAATAGGAATGAGAACTTACAGAAAGAATAATTTTATCTTTGGAGAGTAACGTGTCATTCTATGTATTGAACCGAGTGTTGCTTTGTCTCGGAAACAGAGATTAATGATGTGACGCTCCGCCACGCTTTGAACCATGAATAAATAAAGATTGTCGTATTCCCTACGGTCCCCCAGAATACAAACTCATGGAAGAACAATAAATACGTTAATTCAAGTTTATAAAGGTATTGCAACGATGTCACAAATTTATTGATGTAACAATAAACTCACGGGAATTAAGTCAAATTGTAAACGATCAAGTATAAGAATAAACCCTGTGACGTGTGTGGCATGCTAACAGAAGCCACTGACTCCTTCCGGACACCTGGTCCCATCCCTTTTGGGATTCGCAATTGTTCTTCACGTTTAGACTGTTTGCATATTTAATTTGTCGTATTCTTATTGATTTTCGAGTATCCATTGGTACTTCTTGGTTTTTACTGGATAAGCAACCAGTAGTGTACATGGTCTCCATATATTATGGTTAAAAAAACGTTCTCGTAAGCAGCGAGTTTGGTGTCATCAGTCGTGTTTCCTTTTCATATTGACATCAGTACTTAGGGAAATTTAGATAATCGTACGTAAAGTAGAGTGGCCCTAAGGGATTGGCATGTGTCAAATTAATTGCATAGACAATACAAAACGCTATTTTCAATCTCCAGAAATTAAAACATTTATTTATGAATCAGTCTTCATCTCCATAAAATGTTTAAAATTTTCCAGGATAATACATGTATGTATGCATACAAAATGTGATCTAAAATTTTCATAATTAAATTACTCTCAACAGTTCTGTTCATCCATCCCAAATGTTTGTAGTATTGTAGATTTAGTTTGTTCAGTCAATATGAGATTAATACTATTAGAAAAATTGTTGGCGGACCTTTGAGCAGTATATATGATCGAATGTTATTTGTACTAAGTGCTAAATATTTCTGAATTTTACCACCAAGACCATTCGTCTATCCGCCCACGTCATTGCTACTTCTACTATGAGCTCCCTTGACATTCACGTTCAAGGAAATACAAATTCAGTGGTATAAAATGACCAAGGGCCGGTGTACATGTATGTTGAAAAATCAACCCACCGTAGAAATGCTACCCGGGGTCCCTTTTTAGGTCACCTGAGCCAAAGTTTCAAGGAAACCTGTTGCGATCGTCTTTTGTCTGTCGTTATGCGTTGAGATGATGAATAAAATTGTTTTCATAATGGTCATAGACCTATAGTGTTAGTGCCAACAGACGGTACATGATAAAACTTAATAAGGAATATTTTGTTTAATATCTTTGTTTGGGTGTCGTTTGAATTCTGATAGAGTTTGAGCGGATCGAATATTTCCAGGAACAGAGTTCCATTCATCAGAGATATACTTTTTTCGTAAAAATCCCTGCTCTGTGCCACCGTAGTAGGCTATATCTCTGAGCCTTTATCTGTATCATCTTTAGAAGTGTTCCTCCAGAAGGACCAAAATGTGGTACCTTTTTAAATATATCCGTCTCATCAACCAATGGTTAGATGTCTTTCAAATTTTGTTTGCATGACTCAGTGTTACGTCAATATGTACAAAGTTTGTGAATAAAATTGAAATCTGTTCACAAACGAGCTTTTGGTGGGTTCTTCAAATGACATATCTGTTGGGTAGGGGGGAACGGGGCTGATTCGTATATGGGGCAGGGCCCCGTTTTACGAAAGGTCCTAAGTCCTAAATCTAAATAGTCCTAGCTACCATGGTAACGTATCGCTGGTTGGTCAGTCTCATGACAATTAGGACTAATACTTAGGATTTTTGTAAAACGAGTCCCTGGTTCGCACACCGTTCATATTTTTCGCACTTTCCTGTTTAAGAGAATTATTGCCCTTCTCGTGCATCACGTGACCCCCAACGATCATCTTGGTGTATAAATGGTTGTTGTACTTTGAGAGCAGGAAAGGTTTTTGACTTAAAATCCATTTCGCTACTGGAAATTAAATTTTACTTTCTTTATATGAGACTTTATATATATATATATATATATATATATATATATATATATATATATATATATATATATATATATATATATATATATATATATATATATATATATCTTCGTTTCTGTAGGTTATATAATAAGCAGCTTGATTCATAAAGTTTCGTATAGTTATAGATAATAAAGTCCAGTAGTGTTTTTTAGAGTTTGTTTTCACTCATCCGAGAAATTATGTAAAAAGAATCCGTAACGGTTATGGGGCAAGTACGGTTGGTGGCCGAACATGTCCCCAACCAGTCGATCATTAACCATTCCTTGGATATTATTTATATACATGTATATAACTTTTGATGCTATTTTTCTTTTTTTTTTAAAAATAATTTGTTTTAGTTTCGGTAGGGTTAATTTGCGTTTATTGTTGCTGAATTTTATCATTATTAATATGATCACCGTCATTATTATTGTTTTTTTATTTATTTATATTTATTTTTTATTATTTATTTATTTATCTATTTTTGTTTTTTTCATTTTTATCATGATTATTTAGAACAGATTATGAGAGTAAATGTATTGGGGTATTAACACATCAGAATCCACACTTTATTTTTTAAAATTTTGATAAAAATAACTCATATTAGTAGTTTTTGGTCATACGGTATATATTTGATTCTTTCCTTAAATAGATTATGAAAAAAAGAATTTTTGACCTTTTTCTTTTTTACCCTTATGTAGCCGAACTTGCCCCAGGGTATAGCCGTACTTGCCCCGAGGCAGTGCATGTTCGGCTGCTTCAGAATTTTCACATTTTCGTTAAAAAATGTTAAAACTTTAATATATTTTCAAAATGAATTATAGACATTTTCAGCGTCACCCGTCTTATTGTTCTTGCAATATTCGAGAAAGGTGGGACCTGTTTTGACTGAATTTTGCCACTTTAAGAGAAAAGTGGTCGAACTAACCGGCCCGCTCTTCCCTTACCCCACAGTTTTACACAACTGGCCCAAAACTGATTTACTTTTTGTATACAAAGATAAATGTATATGGAAAAAAGTTGCCAGGAATTCTCCGTCAGAATCATTGTCACAAAGTTCAAGGTAAAAGGTCAAGGTAAAAATTCCTACCCTGAAATTCCATCTCAGGCGCGTTGGCGGGAGCCTAAATTATTAAAAGATTGGGGCGGCGAAGTGAACGTGTGTGTGTGTGGGGGGGGGGGTGGGGGGGGGTGGGGGGTGTCCCATTGCCGCTAATGAAAACAAAATGACTGATTTCGAAAATGCTTTTTCTAAGCATGGCATATATTGTTATCATTGAGGGGAGGGGGGGGGGCTCCGACGCCTTTGATTATACATCTGGATATATATTTATGTATTTAATGGGTTGATCTATTTTTTATTTCTTATATATGTTTATTCATTCAGAATCTAATATTTTCAAGATTTATTTTGTAAAATAGATCTAGATCTATTTCATTTTGAATTTAATTAAACAACAAGATGTTCAGTGCATTTATTTGTCTTATAAATCTGACTTTATACCCGGTATTTTATATATTTGATACAGGTTCAGTTGGTTTAAAATTAAAAATATATATTAATAGCAGGCTCTAGTTGCCTTTAAATACACAATCAGGTGAAGAGTTATCTGTCATGTTCATAGAGGGCGTATCTATGTTTACGTTTCAAAATGGCGCATGGACATCATCATGCTGGACACGTAGATCTCAATATAGTAAGCATTGGTAACTGTTTAATCGTTTTAGGTGATGACTCCTAGAAACTAGACAGAAATGTTACAGGGGTATCGATATATGCCATTATACTTTATATTTCTCGTGTAATTTGGGCCGAAGAACAAGATGTAGCGACCGGCTTTCTGACCCCGTTCAAGACTATCAGTGTACACTGAACCTGTCACAAATTGGGTGCCTACAAAGGGACAGGGAAGAAGTCAGTACCTACAATTTACAAGCGACCGAACAATACCGGAATGAATTCATATAGTCTACATTGGTAGATGCAAATGGCATAGAAATTAGTCCTTTGATTACAGTCCCAAGTGATCAGGTTATACAATGATATATCGCATGTCCTCCTTCCTATATCATATCATACATGTATGTATCGATTGGCTCAGCCTCACTGCGGTAGGTTGAGTAACCCAGGTGTTGATAAACTTTACCGCCATTGCTTTAATCAGGTATCTCATGGGATCTCCCAGTCTTTCGATTATGGAATACTTTTAACTGAATCAAATCATGATTCTGCAACATGTATTAAATTAAGTATTTAAAATTTTTGTGTATACGCCCAACATATATCAATGCCAAACAAATGGCATGCAAAGTACATGAAGTAAAAGGGATTGTGATCATTATTTCTAATTTTGTTACGGTACAAATGTGGTGTTTCTTGTGCCAAACACTCTACATTAAAAAAAATGTTAAAAACACTCTTATTGACCGTGAATCTCTTTGTAACTATGCTATCTCTTATACAGAGTTGTCGATTCTTGCACTCCACAACAATCTTTGTCAACATCTAAAAGTAAAAAGAGGTCCCAAAACATGTGGTCATGTAACCCACAGAACGTATATATATAAAAACCAAATTACACAGAGTAAGGAAACTTTTCGCAAAAATATAGTCCCTTTTAACATTTGTCTGATTGTCCGTGTCCAGGTGAAAATCAACTTGGACAAGTAAATTTTCCTAAGCACTTGTCCGAGAAGACAATTTACAATAGTCAAGAATATTTATAATTTGTTTTTTTTTTCAAACCACAACTGAATTTATGTTTATCCATTTAATGTCTGATTGAAAACTCAAGCTTGAATTACATTGTAATTGTCCAGATGCCTGTTACATTTCCTGGCAGCAAAAGAGCCAGAAATCCTTGATGGAAAGCTGGAGGCACGACAGGGGCTAATAGACCCTTTTTGGGACAGGGTCCTGTACCCTTTCCATTGGGGATTTAGGTTGCAACTGGCTAAATTTGGTCAAATATAAAGTGATTGTAGTCATTTGACTAATAGAAATAAAGATACAAAATTTGTGATTCATTTTAAAATTTGTTTTATTAAACTAACAACATGGAGTTCATCTGCTGACATGGAGGTTTTAATTTATCAGTACCTTAAGTTGTAAATTTTTCCTTTGTATACCAAAAGTGAGCTACATGGTAAACATAATTAATTTGGGAAATTTTTGCTGAAAATTGGGAGAAATATTATAGATTTTGCATTGGGAATAGGGCCTTCTACAGGACCCATGTTTAGATGATATTAATTCCTTTAGCTTCACGGTGTTCCTGAGACTCTTGACTGTACCTGTTGAGTCAGCTGGACAGTCTCGGAATGATGAGAGGGCATTGTGAAAGCTGAGTATTCCATTTTAGACCCATGAAGCTTCATAAGAAAGCTTTTTTAGTCGAGGTGGTAATGTGACGGTTACATGTATTTATGTTCTTATTCATTCTACTCAAGGGGGCCTCTGTGGCTGAGTGGATAGAGCATTGCGCTTTAAATCACAAGGCCTCTCACCTCTGGTTCGAATCCCGCTAGGGTCATTTCGAATTAAGTAGGAAAGTTTGCCAGTTTTCTTGCGAAAGGTCGGTGGTCTTTACCCGGGTAACCGGGGTTTCTCCTCCACCAATAAAAACTGGACGCCATCATTTGACTGAAAGATTGTTGAGTATGGCGTAAAACAAAAAAATCACATCAAATCAAATCATTCTACTCAAATGAACATAAATAGTTTATAATAAAAATATACATACTTATTAGGCATAAAGCACTCAGATGAGTGCATTTATTATGTGGTACATACATGTATATAACATTTGTAATACAAGAAAGTCAGATCTTTATGGCTATTTTAACAATCATAACCTGAAAATACATTCAATTTTATTGTTAGTCACTGGCTAAGAATTCCTATAGCAAAATTCATATAACCTGATGGGTTGGAGTCTTGTGAACCCTTTCTTGACCTGGACGAGGTTAAATTTTAGGTAATAAAGCATAATGTTAAAATTACACTACTTATCACCATACATAAGAGAGTATCCAGTGAGGAATAAAACATGTTCCCTGTGCAGCTTGTCATAACGGAAAAGTGAGAGTAGAATCATCCGTATGATAATCAAAAGGTCATGTGTATGCACTCAGAATGAGCCCTCGAATTACATTTTATACCATGAGAACATGCTAGTCACAGTAAAACTTGACAGATCACAAGATGATGTTACTAAATTTAGAATGAGACATTTTATAATACTCTTGCCAAACAGGTTATTAGTTCATGTATATATAATAAATTTATGTCCCAATTTCTGGAAAAATACAGCAAAATTCACAATTTGAAAGGTACAGACCCCTGTTTCTGGAAGGTAGAAAAAAAAACCCTGTTTTGTGACCGGATTGTCAGTGTTCATATCCATGCACTGAATTTAAGCAGAGGTGAGTGATGTCACCGCCTGGATGGGTGACCATTTAATGTGACAGCTTGGCAGACCCCAATGCACATTACACAGGTAATATATAATCCTGTAAATCCCAAGTCTTGATAGGAAAAGACAAGCATTGGTCATTTTGGACCCTTACATATTAAAAAAATTCTGGCTTAAAGACTTTTAAGTTTTATTAATGAGGCCACAAAAGGACACAATTTGCTGTAACCCATTTACAGGTTAAGCTGGTTACGATAGCAATGATGAAGACTTCAAAAAGAAATTCATCAAGAACAAAAAGGAGGTTACGTGATTTGTATTCATTGTTAACAGTCTTTCATAATGCTATGAGTATGATTATAAAATCATTAATTATTTGAAACAGAAAATTAGTGAAAACCAGTATGAAAGTGATGAGTGTTTTTATAGCGTAACTGTTGCACACTTAAAAGTTTCACCATATACAGTACCACGTTTCAAACTACACCGCGTCGAGTGTTTGACAGAATAAACACCACATTTGTAGTGTTATACAGAGTTCAAATCAGGTTTCTTTCTCTCCTTTTTTTTTTTTTACAGCAAAGTGTGGTATACGTGTAGCTTTGTATTGACAGCTCATTTAACGAATACATTCTTACCGTAATCCAGTTACGACACTTGATCTAAAATACAATCTGATCAAGATACTCTGGAAACATGCTGCGAAGAAATTCTTTTCCTAAATATTCTCTTGATCATTATCAATTTGCCGACCTACAGGTATTTTAAGATGGGGTTTCAATGTGTGTACCGGTATTTGATTGGCTACCTTAGTTTAGGTCGATTTATTAGCCTTTACCCAGAAAGATCAAAATTTGTCAGTCGTGTTGTCATATGTCCGAACTCCATAGATATTTTTTTATCTTCTCCCATTTTCAAACCATTCTCTAGATATTTTCATTAACAAGGCCCAAAGTCAACAGATTTACTCAGTACTAAAGTTCAACTTTTATATCATCATTTTGACTATATAATCACATGAATCGTTTGTAAAACCTTTAGGTTTGAGTGATTAGGAAACATATTATTATTTTTCATCATTCACATATAATTTCTTGCATCACACTTATGATTTTTTCCTGTGAAAAATGAATTTAAATATGTTGAGTATGGTACTCAAATTTTGAGTACATACTCAAAGAATTTTTTAATATTTCCGAAGTTTTCTTCAAATGAGCAAATAATTTTGATCATTATTTACAATTGTACAATGTATGTCATCAATGTACAAACATGTCCAGTTTTTACCTTAAAATCATGAAAAGTTAGTTGAGCTCGAGTACTGAGTAAATTTGGTGATTTTGGGTCCAGCTGTACATGATGATGATGTACATGTGACGTGTATTGGGTACCAATATTTTAAACCCACCAATGACTTTAGAAGAATACTGTAGCGTCATAAAATTTTGAGTGGTTGAATTTTTTTTTGTTTTGAAAATAAAACTAATTCATTGACATTGAATTTCATTGAAATAAGAAACCTAGTTGTAAAGGAACCTAATATTATTACTAGGTATAATTAATGTAATATTTCATCATGATTTAAATTTCGTTGATAAACCAAAACAACAAAATAAACAAAATTAAAACCAAAGCCAAAATTTCTGATTCTACAGTAGAACTGCATTCTGAATGGAAGCATTTTCAAATGGCACCAAACATTTTATATATGGTAACTGTACAAATGTACATGTATAATGTCAGTACTCCAGATAATTTTCAAAGTATTTGGATACAATACCCATCACTTCACCAGTTGGCTTCTGCAATTGGTGTTTTACCATTCTGTTGCCAAATTGTGGTTCCATTGTGAACTTAAGTCTGACATATCTCTGTATTTTGGTTACATAAATACAGAAAGATGTGTTCATTTTCTGTAAAATTTAGGGGTAATATACTGAAATTTATGGGAATCATCGTGTTCTGGATATTTAAACTTTAAATGGCTGTGAAGTTCATTCACCCCAACTAAAGATTTATTTATCGCTGGTGAAATAGATGCGATTTATTTTTATTTGGATGTAAAACAATACTAGATGTATGATATACAGTAATGTAACGTTGAAGCTTGTCATAAACAAATATATAATATATATATATATATATATATATATATATATATATATATATATATATATATATATATAGAATAATCCGTATGATCATCATAACATTACTCCGCCCCACCAAGTTATGTGAATTCAACAATACGTTTCTGAGAAAATTGTTGTTGTTCTGATTTTCTCCTTCTAATATCTCCAAAGACAACCAACATTCTTTAAATTAAAAATAAAACCAGGAAGGAATCATTTAATTCCTTAAATTTAACACATTAATTTGTTAATGTTCTATTTTAAACTTGAATAAAATACAGTGAAACCTGTCTTGAAAAATCACTGTCATGAAAGACCACCTGCCTTTCGAGACCACACTCTGAAAAACCACATGGTTAAATAATCTTTTAAATGGAACTTCTTTTGAGAGACAACCTATCTTAACTCATCAGCCCCTGAAAAACAATGGACTCTTCTGTAAATCATTGACTTACACCAGTCCAAATGTCTCTTTAGGGGTGAATGGGTTAAGAGACAACATTTCAGTGGCAGATGGGGTGGTTAAGCCAGGATCTACTGTACACATGTTAATGTTGATATGTGGAAAAGACACTTCTTGGACATTGACAGTGCTTGTACATGTTGTAATTGTATTAACAGTTTGATGAAAGTATAAAGAACATTTGTTATTTCATGTGTTTTTTATATTCAGGTGAGCATTATAGCCAGTGGGCTCTTTGTTTTCTCCATCTCTTTGCACTGCATACAAGCATGAGTATTTGCAGTCATGATTTTTGTTTGCGTACAAGTAGAAACACTTCTATAGACTATTTATCTGGGGTGTTACTTGGCTATTTGTCTGGGATCTTACTTTGTCACACCCCTTTTTGAATATACATGTAAGTCTTGATTCTGTCACACAGTTGTCTTCAAACCATTCTCAGGTTTGCTTCTTTTTGCTTCATTGATAAGGAAGAGTATGCCAGCCATGGGTTTCTTAAGATTTCGACAGCTGTGTGTAAACACATGTACACTGTGCATGTATATATGTACATTTATAATAAATCCAGTGGTTCTCTACTTCCGTTACATGTAGGTCAGAACTCTTGTCAATTTACCATGTAAATTTTTTCAAACTCTTTTTTTTACCCTCTGTTTATAAAATACCAAATCACTGAAATGTCATATCTCTCTCTCTCTCTTCTCTTTCTCTCTCTCTTCTCTCTCTCTCTCTCTCTCTCTCTCTCTCCCCTCTCTCTCTCTCTCTCTCTCTCTCTTCCTCTCTCATTCTCATTTAATGTTGAGACTATTACATAGAATATTGGGTAAAAGTTTTGTTAATTTATGCCTGCAAATATGCATGTAGATGGAGATGGGCATGCATGGAATAGATTGTGTATGCTCTCTTTTTGCTTCCTACATATATTATCTTCTTATTTTCTGATACTCTAACTTGCAAAGTTTTAAAGGTGCCAGGAATGCTTAAAATATAATCTTATTTTAATCGTTTTAATGAGGATTTATTTGTAAATAAAGGAAGTACATTTGTTGTTGATTATGTACACAAAATATTGATATTCATAAGTAACTCATAAACCCTTCTGGTCACATGAAGTCTCGCCCAAAAATAAAACGTCCAGCTACTCTCATAATTCAGGAGTGAACAAGTTCATATTGTATGAAAAATCATTGTAGAATTTGGATTCTGACATATGTACCTGAATTCTAACAAATGGGTGCTTTCAAATGTGGCAATAGGGGTCAAAGGGTTAATAATTGTTTAGTACATGTAACTCATATCATTCTGATTTTTTTTTTCTTTTTAATTTAGTGTTTTTCAGAAAAGATCATAAGACAGTTCCTTTGTACTTTTACATTGTAGTTTCTGCATCTACTGTGTGTGCCAGCAAATGCAGAATTGTTGCTTTATGTTGAATTTGTAAATATTTCTTTAAAAAAAAACTTGTCATATTAGAACAATATCAATTCAATCAACAAATTATTATACAGGTAACCATTGCTGGTAACAAAATAAAATTTTTTTATTCCCCTCCTGGATTAGGTTCTTACCTACCATGCCTACTGTTAACCCTGTCACCCCTGAGTTTCTAAGTGGTATATTCTTTTCTATTGTTTAAGACCAGTCTATTGTGGTCTGTAGGGATTAAAGGGTTAATGGACACACAGTAGGACCATTAATTGTACTACTGTGATAGGTTATAAATCTGGCCTAGGCTTTGATAGTCATTATATGACCGCTGTACCAGTTATATGGTATAAATACATCATTTAAATTATATATGTATAGACCTACATATACATTGTACTTTACTAAAGATATGTAATTGCGTTTTGGCCATTTGCATAGATTCAGCTAATTCTGAGAATACACACGGTGGAACCTCACCTACATGTAAAGACCACCTTGCTTAGAAGACCACCTTGCATTTCATTTTCAGACCATAAATTTCCAGTCTCTTGATAGATAATTCAATAAGTACAGAATCTCACTTACATGTAAGAGACCATCTCACTAATCAGACCTCTTTGAGTCAGTCAGAAAGGTGGTGTTAATAGGGAGGTTCCATTCTAGTAAATTGACCCTCTTACTTAGCCAATCAGATTTGAGGATTAATCAGCTGAAGTTTGGGATGTAGATGATGATGTAGTTCATCATGTAGATGCAGTTGAGGAATTCGCTGAATTTGAGTAAATTTATTAGACTTGAGTAACACTCGAGTCTTACGAAAGTGGACCTTGGGCATGGCACCATAAAACTTGAGAATTTACTTAAGCCTGTGAATATTCTCGACTTGGCCTGCTCAGCTAATCATATGTCAGAATTAACCAAAGTTGAGTAAAGTTTTTAGACTTAAGCCTCTGGTTTCTCTTATAGCCATAGATGTACATTGTACATGGACTTGAAATAAAAGATCAGAAAGATCTTGGCTGAATCATTCTAGAGCCGTACATGTAAATTGTATACAAACTTCACATAAAATTTGGTTACTTCTAATAGGACTGTACACTGAATGAGGAGAACATTGACAGATTGTTTCTGTGAACTACATGCTTATGTAATATATATATATATATATATCTATATATACATGTATATATATATATATATATATATATATATTATATATATATATATATAATAATATATATATATATGTATATATATATATATATATATATATATATATATATATATATATATATTTTTTTTTTTTTTTTTATGCTGGCCCTATGAACCATGCTTACATGTATATTGTATGAGTACACATACTTCGTAAAAAGATTTGACTAAAATCTTATTTTTAAAATTTGTTTTTTTGTTGTTTTTTTTTGTTTTTTTTTTTAGTCAGATGCAGATTTTGCAAAATTACCAGAGAAGGAAAGATGGAGGTATGTACTGATACATTTGCAAATATACTGTATAAATAGTAAACAAGCGACCCTTTCATGATAACTGTGTTCCTACTAATCTCACCTGCACAATTAACACTTCCGAGTGGTTACAAGAAGTTTCGTACCCAACACAAATCATACTCAATGAAATTCAAATCATTTACAGGGAACAATTAGTTTTTAATTGGGCACTAATTGTCATGGTATGAAATGTTTTGAGCACGAAACTTCTTGAAACTACTCGGAAGTGTTTGTGCACAGGTGAAATTTGTAGGAACTCAGTAATCATGAAAGGGTCTATTGGAATATAAGAGATGGTCCTTGAAAATTGCTTAAAAACAAAAGTTCATGTACCCTTGAAAAGTGCTTGAATTTCATAATTAATGCTTGAATCTTTCCTCAGAGTACTTGAATTCTGTGTTTCATCATCACTAATTGTCTAAATGAAAGATAAGTCTTGAAAAAATGAACAATCAGCTCTGTCATATTGCCATGATGTAATATATGATGTATATTCGATTTGAGTATTGTGATGCAGTACTGTTGAAACTCTTTAGTGTTTTACAGATTTTTTACATGTTCATAATTTTTTTTATTATAATTCATTTCACTATCCTGCTCTCTTACTGTATATATATATATATATATATATATATATATATATATATATATATAAATATATAAATGATATATTTGATTTGCATGAAATAAAATTCAACTCCTAAGTTAATGATTTCCCAATAGCCAACCTTTTGTTTTACAGGATCGAGCATCAGCGGTTACATGAAAAACACAGGGGCCATGAAACCATGCACGCAGAAATGGCCCTCATTCTCATCGCCACATTAATTGTAGCACAGATACTTCTAGTTCAGTGGAAACAAAGGCACTTCAGATCATATCAGGTGAGGCTGTTTGTGTTTTTTTGTTTAACGTCCCACTTCAAATCATACCAGGTGAGGCTGTTTGTGTTTTGTTGTTTAACGTCCCACTTCAAATCATACCAGGTGAGGCTGTTTGTGTTTTGTTGTTTAACGTCCCACTTCAAATCATACCAGGTGAGGCTGTTTGTTTTTTGTTGTTTAACGTCCCACTTCAAATCATACCAGGTGAGGCTGTTTGTGTTTTGTTGTTTAACATCCCACTTCAAATCATACCAGGTGAGGCTGTTTGTGTTTTGTTGTTTAACATCCCATTTCAAATCATACCAGGTAAGGCTGTTTGTTTTTTGTTGTTTAACGTCCCACTTCAAATCATACCAGGTGAGGCTGTTTGTTTTTTGTTAACGTCCCACTTCAAATCATACCAGGTGAGGCTGTTTGTGTTTTGTTGTTTAACGTCCCACTTCAAATCATACCAGGTGAGGCTGTTTGTTTTTTTGTTGTTTAACGTCCCACTTCAAATCATACCAGGTGAGGCTGTTTGTGTTTAGTCAAATTTATATGTATTGTTGAAATCTCAAGGGGAATTCGGATGTTTTATTTAAAAAGTGTAATCAAAAGTTTATCGTTTGGCTATTTAAAAAGGCCTGTGTATAACAATTTGTATGAAAATTTTTAAAATACTGACACTAGAACATAGTAACTTCATAAAAATTGGACCAGTCTGATATGCTGTTCAGTGTTGTCAACTTTTCAGTATTTATATCAGAACATACTGGAATTATTAGCTGAACAATTTTTTTGGTTGGAATGAGGTTCAATTTTGGAAAGTTCCAATATACAGTCAAACTAGTCTATAAAGGTCAATCAAGGGAACACGCAAAAGTAGCTATTATAGACAAGTGGCCTTTATAGAGAGGTTTATTTATTATAAAAAAAGTTTATGTTTGCATGGCCATTATAGGCGGATGCCCTTTTTACAGTGGTTTGACTGAATAACTTGAAATTTGTTAAATGATCTGTAAAACTACAGCAAACAAACAAATTTAAAAATTAATTTGGGAGATTTCAGTCTTTGATTTTTGCCAGGCATTTTGTTTTTTATTGAAGCAGTTTCACGTGTTTTGATGTTTAACATACAAAACCACATTTTGCATTTTCAGAAAGCTACATTGGTGGGGATGTGGGTCATACCTGTGGGATTTTGTATGAAGTTTGGTTGGACCAGGTTCATCATCATCTGGAGTATATTCTCCATCATCACAGCATATATCACATTTAGAGCCACTAGAAAACCTTTACCTGGGAATACACCAAGGTAAGACAAAAGTACATTGAACTACAACATGGTAATCAAAACTTTTACCTGGGAATGCACCAAGGTAAGACAAACATACATTGAACTACAACATGGTAATCAAAACCTTTACCTGGGAATGTACCAAGGTAAGACAAACATACATTGAACTACAACAAGGTAATCAATACCTTTACCTGGGAATATACCAAGGTAAGATGAACATACATTGAACTACAACATGGTAATCAAAACCTTTACCTGGGAATATACCAAGGTAAGACCAAAACCTTTACCTGGGAATACACCAAGGTAAGACCAAAACCTTTACCTGGGAATACACCAAGGTAAGACAAACATACATTGAACTACAAGATGGTCATCAATACCTTTACCTGGGCATATACCAAGGTAAGACGAACATACATTGAACTACAACATGGTAATCAAAACCTTTACCTGGTAATACACCAAGGTAAGACAAACATACATTGAACTTCAAGATGGTAATCAAAACCTTTACCTTTGAATATACCAAGGTAAGATGAACATACATTGAACTACAACATGGTAACAATATGTATCAAAACCTTTACCTGGTAATACACCAAGGTAAGACAAACATACATTTATCTACAACATGGCAATAATATGTATCAAACCTTTACCTGGTAATATACCAAGGTAAGACAAACATACATTGAACTACATCATGGTAACAATATGTATTGAAACCTTTCCCTGGAAAAGGTACATTGTATATCAAGATAGGATAAAGAGACATTGACATACATTATATTGAAGAAAAAAAAACCAAACCTTCACCTGGAAATACACCAATAATACAGATGAAATAATACTTGTCTCCTATCTCTGAAACCATATAAACAAGCAATACAAGAGAATTGATGAATTGATGCATGTCCTCTACCTGTGAAATCATTATTTTAAAATGAGCATTCTTAAGGTATTGATGAATCAATACATGTCCCCTACCTGTGAAAAACCATAATGAATAAGTCATGTAAGCAATCTTAGAGTACTGATGAATTAAAAAATGTCCTCTACCTGTGAAACCATTATTTCAAAATAAGCATTCTGAAAGTAAATGAACCAATGGCTACCGGTGAATCGTTAATAAACCAACATTCTTAGAGTACTGATCATGATGAACTGATAAATGTCCGATACCTGTGAAACCATTATTAATTTAAGTGAATGGTTAGCAGATGAAAAAAATGGTTGGAGACTAACCAAACCTTGTAACCCCATTGCTGCTGGAATCAAAGCTGATTTTTGTGAGAAAGTTTGCCAGTTTACTTGCAGAAGGTTGATGGGCTTTTTATGGATACATTCTAATTGGGTTCTTTCCTCCACCATAAAAGACTGGCTGTCACCATCTAAGTGAAAAATTATTGAGTGTGACATATAAAACAGAGTTAGTAGCGCGTTTGACTTGTAATTGGGTATATTGGGTACAACTGGGTACAACTTGTACATTGTAACTGGGTTATCTCCTCCACCACATAAGACTGGCCGCCACCATCTATGAGAAAAATTATTGAGTGTGACATAAAACAGAGTCGGTAGGGTGCTCAGCTCTTGATCGTGAGGTCCTGAGTTCGAGTCCAGCCGGCAGCAGGTTGGTTTCATGTCCTTCGGATTAGAGAGTAAAAACCAAGGTCCCATGTCACGGTAGGTGTCAGCACGTTAAAGAAGCCTCACTGCTCAATGGTCATAAGTACCGAGCATAGGCCAAAATTTGAAGCCCTTCACCGGCATTTGCTGACGTCTCCATATGAGTGAAAGATTCATGAGTGGGACATTGAAAAAAACAATACAACCAACCAACGTAAAAGAGTATTCAAATTCAAATATACATGTACTGATTTTGTTTTTCCTTACAGATTAGTATACAAATGGTTTTTAGTGGTGTACAAGATCAGCTACGTGTGTGGTATAACTGGTTATATGATAGTTATGTTTACATTATTGGGACTTAACTTGTTGTTGCTTATAAAGCCACAGACTTCTATGGACTTCGGACTAGTCTTATTATACTATGGACTATACTTTGGTGTTGTGGCGAGGGATTTCGCTGAAGTGTGTTCAGATACGATGGCAGCTCAGTTAGGTGTAAGTATTCCAAATATTTCACAAATAAAAGTATAGTGTGATTATTAATCTTATTAGTTTCATTACAAAAAGTTGACGAAATATGATCAGAGTTAGGAAAGTTGTTTCCATTGCAACTTGATAAGTGTTATAAGAGTTTACAGTTCTTTTACTGGAAAAAATCAGAAACCAGCTGGTGAATCAGTAGCTTTAACCAATCAACAAATACAGTGGAATCTCGTTATGTCGAGTCAAAATTCCAGATATGTCAAAATTGAAAGTCCCATTCTGATTTTTATAGATATAATAATTTATCAGTTAAAATTTTGGTTATCTCCAGTTCCGGATATCAAGAAGTAACAGGAGTGGTCCCGTGAGTTTCGAGATAACAAAATTCCACAGTGCTTTGTATCGCATTTATTTTCCTACACAAATATTGTATGTGTTATATGCCTAAAGGCTTATTTTTTCTCAAAATTGTTTTTTTTACATCATTGACAAATGATGTGTATTGATTTAAAAAAAAAGTGAAATAATGTTTCCATGTTAGAAAAATATTATAAATATTGCATATAATTGGCATTTCTGACAAGAATTATGATGCTGTTCTGCCACTGGCATTATGCACAGACCCAGAGAGACCACCAGTCTTGTAAGACCACATTTCAGTACCAGATAGGCTGGTCTTTGAAAACAGGTTCCACTGTATTTAAGTTAATTAAAAACTTTATTTTTCTATTCACATTATATTTTCAAAACCATTCATTTCCATTATCATTGTTGATTTTCATATGTGTAGTCGACAGATACCTTTGTTGTTTTTATACCAAAGTTTTATGATGGTAATTGTGATCAGCTCAGTGGAGTTCACCTTTGACAGTGAAAGGTGTTGGCGTCTAATCTAGGTCAAACCTACAAACTGACTTTCTTCACTAAACTCATTGCGACAGTCATATGTTTCCGTGTGAAAATGATTGGACCACATTTGTATTTCACCGTGAAAATTACAATTGAATGTTCTTGTTCTTTGCCATTGCCATTCTTTACTTGTTGTTGTCTATTTGTTTATCTTTGCAGTTAAATTGTTTATCTTTGCAGTTTTATACAGAAACCGGTTTACCAGGGAAAAGGCTAGATCCAAATGTCTGTGGTCTTTGTGGAAATCCAATTCTTGCCTTAAATAATGAAGATGCTATCATAGAAGCAACATGTAAATTAGGTTGCGACCACATGTATCCTTTCTATAGAAATTTTTATGAATCCAATTGGTATGCCCCTTAGATCAACAGTGTTCCCAGACACACAAAAACCTGCGTGAATCATGCAGTGTCATTACAAAACACACACAAAAACAGAGCACACCACATCCATTCACGCGTAGTGGATGCCTATCACATTGTCATTTATATTGTCTTTATGATGGTAACTCTACAGCGATGTCAGTTCCCTCACTTCCCTGTGTCATATCCTTACATTGTAAACAGTGTCAGTGATTATAAAACAATTAATCCTGAAACGTGAGAGTATTTGTTTGTATAACACTTTTTTCAAAGACCTTTCCAACTTCAAAGACTACAGCATGATTTTCATCAGTTGAAGCTAATGTTCCAAGGAACACAGCTTGTAAGTGACCTTACTGAAGGCTTCAACTTCACAGCAGAATGCCAAGATAAAGGAATGATTTGAAATCTTTACAAATTTTGATTATGCAATTTTTAATACGGTATCTAAATACTCTTGAATCCCAATGCTATCATAAAATGAAAGTCCATTACATGTTGTTCTCAATAGATGTTGAACACAGTGCATTATTCACACATGGTGTCACAATTTACATATACTAGTATATACCTCAGATCCACAGACAATGATTTTCGTCAATTTGTTTGAAACACTGTCAAATAACTACTCCATGGACCAGTAGTTAGAGCATCACACTTTGAACCATGAAGTCTCTCACTTCTGGTCAGCACAGGTTTGATCCTGACTGGGACCTATGCTCATAAAGTTTGCCAGTTTGTTTGCTGAACGCCGATGGTATCTTCCCGGATACATTGTAACAGGATTTACTCCTCCACCATTGCAAACTGGCCGCCACCATAAAAAAAAAACCTGAAAAATCGTTGAGTGTGACATAAAACACCATTCAAAATCAAGATCGAATCAAAGTCAAATGAATTTAAATGTTCTTTCCTCAAATTTTGAACAAGCTTGGTTTGAATTTCATCATAACCAATGTTCAGAAAATTTTGCCAGTGTGATGGGACTTTTCTTTCTATTTATTTCTTCAAATTTTCTAAAAGTTAAGTTTTTCTTCTCCGCCACTGAAATCTATGTGCTGTCAAATAACTGAAAAACTGTAAAGAATGGCCTAAAATACCAATAAATCATACTTTATGGACATACTTTAAAGTGATATGAGCTGTCATAGGTGAAAAATTTTACATGCCCATTTTATGTGATATTCTATCATACATATTCCAAAGAGACCATCTGGTGGTAAGAATGCAAATGCATGTGTAAAATTGCAACAATTTTGCCAAATGTAACCCGTAAAATCAGTTATTTTTTGTCCGCCATACTTAGAGCATTGCAAATTAACTTTCGGTAAATTTTTATGAAGATTACCGAGTGACCAAAAAACGTGCTATTTGCAGTTAATATACATTCTATTCTTATTACCCTTTACGGTTATTTTAGTACATCATCATTTCATACCTAAATCAGGCAAAGTTTATCTTTTTCGTTGTTTCAAAACATTCGTATCTGATATTGTCCATCTCGACCCATTTTTAACTCGTCCCATCACATTCTCGGCTTTATCACCCTTGACACATATGATAATGAACTGCCCAACTCCACCAGACATTGCAGCACGATTGTAAAACTATACTTTTCACAGTTACCGTATTTTACGGCCTATAGGTCGATATTTTTTTTCTCCAAAGTTGTGACCTCGACCTATTCACCGCATCCACTTATCTTAGAAAAAAAATAAGGAAATATTTAAGTTGTATCTGTAATTCCTCATTTTAACATCGTAATTCAACATTTTCCACAGGATAATCTAGGGGCCTACTCCAAACACCCATTTGTATTTACACTTAATAGGACTATTAAATGTGACCTAGTGTGTGCGTAATGCACTGTGTTCATAATCAAGTGACAAAAATAATGATCTTTCAAGTTACAATATCATTGGGATTCAAGACTGTGTCAGAAACTGCGTAATAAAAATACATGTTTACATTATATTTATACTTTTGAATGATTCCCTTATCTCGGCACCCTGCTGTGAAGTTGAAGTCTTCATTCAGACTTTCAGTACACTACAAGCTGTGTTCACTGGAACGTGACCTTCAACTGATAACGATTCTTTGAAGTAAAGTTTTGGAAAAAGTGTTACATAAATTAATTGACACTCGACCTTGAGTATTTAATTGTTTGACAATTGCAGCAGCATAATAATTTAGGCCCAATGTAAAGATAAGACAAGGATTGAGGTCGCTTGTGTAAATCATAAAGAATTTAATGATGATTTGACAGGTAACATAATGGGCGATGTTTGTATACATAATCAGTACACACGAGTAATATAAGTGATGTGAAATATGATAAAATGCAACTTCTATGCTTTTTAATCACTCCTATTTAATAATGTACCGTAAAATAGGCCTATCACTCTGATAATTTTAGTAGGCTACCATCGTGTTAACTTATTAAACATAAACGATGTATTTTTGTGTTCTCCCATTCAAGTTTCCATCTCTGCCGATATCGACCTGTCCTCCACTTCGACAGGGGATGCTTACTCCTCCATGGCACCTGATCCCACCTCTTGGTTTCCAGAGGTCCGTGTTTGTCCATTTTTTATCGGATTTGTATCTATGTCCTGGACATTCTATTGATTTACACTTTGGTATCTGAGGTTTTTATATCTAATACTTAAACCTGGATTTTTGCCAAAAATCGGCCATTCGACCTATCCCCCACATCGACCTATAAGCCATAAAATACGGTATATTGTTTCGATTTTGTCAATGTCAGCATTCAGGGTAACATTAAAGATCGAAAATTTCTTTTAGTGACCAGATATATTAATTCATATATTCATCCGATTTTCTTCAGGTATTTATATAGTGTTGAAAAGCATATATTTTACATAATACATGCACTTTCCAATAAAAATCACGTCCTGTATTTTAAAGATGAGTATAAAACACATAAAATGGGCCGACTTTAGCGCGTGAAGGACCAAAAATCCCCTGACCGAATTACAAAGTACATTTGATATGGCGAAAGAGTTTATCTGAAAGATCATTGCATACGGAAATACAGCTGGATTTTTTAAGGTACGGAAAACTTAAAATCTAATAAAACAAATAACTTCGAAAATAAGATCTTTTACAATGTTTTACGTGTTTGATAATGTATTTGAACATACATTTTATCGTATTCTCGACTATATGTCACAGAACAAAAATAATCATTGTGACAGCTTATATCGCTTTAACTCATCAACCCCTGAAAAACTATGCACTCTTCTGTATATCAATGACTTAGACTAGTCCAAGTGTGTCTTTAGGGGTGAATGTGAAACTTTAATCATTCTTCGCATTTTGTTCGATTTTAAACTTTTTTTGTTTTCAATATGTACATACATTTTTTCCTTAGCTTCACTTCAGATTTCATGAATTTTGTATACGAGGATGGTGCATTGTGGGAAAGAAACAAACATGTCCATACTGCAAAGAAAAAGTAGATCTTAAAAGGATGTTTCCTAGTCCGTATCCTTTTATTCATTTGGGACAAAAATTTCTTTTTTGTCATGAAAGAGGGAGAGAGAGATAGAGATAGATAGATAGATAGAGATATTATGCTTCCGAAATATGCTGTGAGAGAGAATGTCTGTGTAATAGAGAAGATAATATTCCAAATATCTGTCTGATGTATGTAATAGGAATATGGTGTGAGAGAGGATTTATTTTGTGTATATGTAGTTGGGAAGATAATATCCCAAATGTCTCTGTGATGTATGTAATGGGAAATATGTTAAGAGAGAATACATGTTGTGTTTATATAGCTGGGAAGATAATATACCTAATGTCTCAATGATGTATGTAACAGGAAATATATGGGAGAGAATGTATGTTGTGTATATGTAGCTGGGAAGATAATATACCAAATGTCTCTGTGATGTAAGTAACAGGAAATATGTTATAGAGAATGTATGTTGTGTATATGTAGCAAAGATGATTATATACCAAATGTCTCGGTGATGTAAGTAACAGGAAATATGTTAGAGAGAATGTATGTTGTGTATATGTAGCTGGGAAGATAATATACCAAATGTCTCTGTGATGTAAGTAACAGGAAATATGTTATAAAGAATGTATGTTGTGTATATGTAGCTGGGGAGATGATATACCAAAGGTCTCTGTGATGTAAGTAAGGCCAAGTAAAAAAATACTTCTGGTTCTCAGACACTGCTGCGCGCAAAAAGAAATCTCTGATGAAACCATTTTATTCACATTTCATAAAAAAATCACTGCTTTGCACGGCAAGTAAAAATGTCAGTCATTTCAAAAGGCTTGAGTTAAGAAAATGATCCATTTCCTTCTATTTGTAGTTCAAAATGCATTTCTAAAACCCAATTAGAAACTAAAATAATTATCTTATTGACAATTCAACATGTAAATCATTACCTGATGCCCGAAAATGTCATAGAACACATCATGTGTTTTCTGCTATTGCTTGCAGTTTATGGAAGAAGTGGAAGTTTGGTTTTAAATGAAAGAACCGATACCAAACGGAACTGAATTTCAGGATGTGTTAAAATGATGATACATGTAACACTATATAGTGTATAAAATTTTTAAAATCTGAATTAAATGTAGGTGAATGATAAAAGTAAAATTAGTAACTGTAAATAAAAGTTTTAATGAAATACATAAAAATGGATAGCTATTGTTTTCAAAAATGAAACTTGGAATTTGCATTGATTTTTAGACACATAGTAGTTACATTTTGTAAAATAGTATGATAATGATTGGTGATAATTATAATGATGTTATTTACAATTAATTTTCTTGTAGTTTCAAAACATTTTATGTTTTGATAAATATATAATCTTTTAGCTATTGTATATTTTTGTTGATATTTCAGTTTTAAAACCAAGTGGACAATCACACAACTTTTTGTTACAATTTATTGAAGGTCTCAATAAAAGACATTTACATAAAGTCTTCTTATTTTCTTGCCGTCAAGGTATATAAACAATAATTTGGAAATAAAAAATTAAAATAAAATACCTACCTACCTTGCCCATTTTGGAAGGCTAATTGTCTGAGAACCAGAAATTTTTTTACATGGCCTAACAGGAAATATGTGGGAGAGAATGCATGTTGTGTATATGTAGTTGGGAAGATAATATACCAAATGTCTCTTGTGATGTATGTAATGGAAAATATGATGTGAGAGAGAATGCATGTTGTGTATATGTAGCTGGGAAGATAATATACCAAATGTCTCTTGTGATGTATGTAATGGGAAATATGATGTGAGAGAGAATGCATGTTGTGTATATATAGCAGGGAAGATAATATACCAAAGGTCTCTGTGATGTATGTAATTGAAAAGATGATGTGAGAGAGAATGCATGTTGTGTATATATAGCAGGGAAGATAATATACCAAATGTCTCTTGTGATGTATGTAATTGAAAATATGATGTGAGCGAGAATGCATGTTGTGTATATATAGCAGGGAAGATAATATACCAAAAGTCTCTGTGATGTATGTAACAGGAAATATGTGGGAGAGAATGTATGTGTGTATATGTAACTGGGAATATAATATCCAAAGGTTTATCTGATGTTTGTAATGGGAAATATGATGTGAGAAAGAATGTGTGTTGTGTATATGCACGCCGGGTCTTCAGAGACTAAGAATCAGAGCGGACTTAAAGAACGCGGAGCAATATCAGGCGGTAGAGATCAAAGGTGACTTGTTTTTCTGCTTTCAAACCAACAAATACTAGCTTGCACCTTATGGACAAATGAATATCTTAAAAGTATATTAATTCATGGACATGTTGACAAAAAATCACTTTTCAATGCTGTATAATTAGCCAACAAGGTTGTTGTTTATTCAAGGAAGTTCGTTATTTTTTGACATTTTCGTTGATTACAAACTACTCCGAATAGTCAGATGTCTACTTACTTGTCACTTTAATTCCCCAATTATCCCAAAAGATCAATTTAAATTGATATTCATGTCAGATTTGTAGATTTGTTACAATTATCACATTTATATGGTAAGGGGGTTCACATTTGGATACAAAAAACTGCGAGGAATGACACAGTAGAACTCTGAGCATCATTTCAATTGGAACACATAGAATGCCATGAAAGGAAATAAAATAATGTCTAAAAATAAAATTTTTGACTTTATCATGGTCATATTATAACTACATAGGCCTACATGTATGTCACACTGGATTTCTAATGACATTTGTACAACAGTGTAAACCACGGTGTCGAAAAACATCGAGAAATTGAGTAAGATACAGAAAGCTTGTACTGGACGAACAATCGGGGACATTACGATATCAGTCTGAACTATACAAACGGATAGTACCATTCAAGCTAATAATATACGTATATTTATAAAGTGTACATTGTACCTAATTGTCATTTCAAAGAAAGGGGTTCGTTTATGAATATACTTGTACATGTTGATCGTTTCCATTCGAAATCTTTGTAGATATTAACTTAATAGTCATACGAACAATATTTAAAGTCATCAATGGTTCTTGATAAGAAGATTTCTAAATATGTACCAAGTTTTTGTCATTTTTGGTCATAGCTCCTTTTCACTCACAAACCTTAAGCGGTTTCAAATGGGGTTTGATTAAATTGGTCCACTTGTTCTTAAACCGTCAAAACATCCGAACATTAACAACGCACGACGACAGACTAAAGATGATAGTAATATGTCACCCCTGAGCCAAAGCCTAAAAATCGTAATCAAGTGAGATTTGGCATTTGCAGAAGAGGGGCCTGGAACCATTTTCACTAAAGATCGTAAATTTACGTGTATACGTACTCGTAACTTGTATCTTAAATGAGTTACATTAATTGTCGTATCTTTCGTCCTATACGTTTGATACAAAGAACTACTAGTGTCACGTTTAACTACGCGTAGGTTAACGTGTAAGCATACCTTTCTCTAAGACTTTTAGTAAAATTGAAACTACGCACAAGTAAATAGAATCGTAACGCAAGTTACGTATAATGTTACGTCTATGTTTACGGGCAAAGTTACAACCTTTAGTGAAACTGCCCCTTGATTTTTATCAAACAAGGTGTCTGACAATAAAATAAATGCCAACCAAACGGAATTCCGCAAGGTTTAGCCTGAAACAACAAATGGACAGCACTGGTCATTTAGTCATCTATTTTGTTCCATGTGTCCTTCCTCGGTTTCGGAAGAAATTGATTCCGCGATTTTTTGTATCCAAATGTGAACCATATTAACATTGTAATTATAACAAATCTATAAATCTGGCATGAATGCCAATTTCATATGATCTTTGGGGATAATCAGGGAAAACTGACGAGTAAGTAGACGTCTAACTATTCGGAGTAGTTTGTAATCAACGAATATGTCAAAAAATAACAAACAATAGCCTTATTGGCTAAATGTAGAGCATTGAAAGGTGATATTTTGTCAACATGTCCGTGATTTAATATACTTTTAAGATATTCATTTGTCCATAAGGTGCAAGCTAGTATTTGTTGGTTTGAAAGCAGAAAAACAAGTCACCCTTGATTTCTACCGTCTGATATTACTCCTTGTTTTTTGTGTCTGCTCCGGTTCTTAGTCTCTGAAGACCCAGCGTGTATATGTATCACAGAAGATATCTGAAGGTGTGACCCATGATAATGGGACATGCTGTATTGATTCGAGAGGAATCCAATAATTAACTTTGTAACAGACTCCTCCTCCACTGATTCATAATATTTGTCTCTTTTGCTATGGATCCTTGACCTAATTTTTTCAGCTGGGACAGACCACATGTCCTGTATGGAAATCTGTTGGACTGGATAAGATATTTAGTTGCTTGGCAGCCATTAATAATTATGCTAGTTCAGGGTATCAATTGGGTTTTAGGACTTGAATAACATTATTTATTGAATTTTTAGACCATTTAATAATTATATCGTTATTCCATTGTTGAAAGATGTGAGTATGTGAACAGTACGTTCTTGTTGACTGTGGAGGATGGTCATGTTTTTTTGTAAAAACCAGTACTCTTAGTGTCAAATGTAGGGAAATCTGTGTGATTGGATGGTTACATTATTAGCTCACTTGAGCCTGAGCTATTGTGGTCACTCCTCGTCCGTCGCCTGTCCGTAAACATTTCATATTTTCGACTTCTTTTCTGAAACCACTGAAGGGATTTTGACGGAACTTGACAGGAAGCAAGTGCTCAAGGTCCTTTACCAAGTTTGTAGTTTTCAGCCAGATTGGCCCAGGGGTGGATCCAGGGCAGGGCAGAATATGTCCCAAAAGGTACCCCTCTTTAAAAATCTTCTCCAGAACCGCTGCATGAATTGAAAAACGGATTGTTTCTGGGTGATCTACACGGATGTATGATTCAAGTTTGTATGTTCAAGTTTGTATTTTTCATAGAAATCGGAATATTAATTTTTGACGTGCTTTTAAGGTCTTTTCAGACTTTGTTGTTTTCATTAATTTTTGCAGGATTTCCTCAATTATTTCCCCTTGCATTCACAATGATGCATTAAAGTGTTTTAATTGTATATAGTTGAAGAAATGTTTTTGTGCATGTATTTTGCTGAAATTTGATTTCTAGAATTTTTGATAAATTTCTGAAAAGGCCAGACCAGCCTACATGTACATATTCTTCTTGATCTTCTTTCCACATTTGTAGATGGTTCTCAGGTGAGCATTTAGGCCCTCTTAGGTCTCTTGTTTTATTATCATGCTGGAGAGGGGGAAATTAGCTTTAAATTATTTAAAGAAATACTCTTCTTCAGTCTGTACATATTCAGGTAGAAATAGTCTGGTTAGACTTCTTAATTTTCATGTACCATGTGTACTACAGTACTGCAAATAAAACAATTACAACAAAACCGGCATGCTAAATTAAATCTTCAGTATGTAAACTTATTCCAAAGAAATACCCGTCATGAGTAACAAATTTGATACTTGGAAAAAAAATCTATTTTGTCAAAATTCAATCTTTATTAAAAAGAAAAACTTATCTTTTACTTCTTCAAAAATCATTTAACAAAATTTCAAGGCTTATGTTGCCTTTTTGGTATAATTTAAAAATACAGGATAGATATGTAGCTATGTTTTTATACTGTCTGTATGTAATTTATTAACATTACTTAACATATTCACAATTTTGGTCAGGATTTTTCAGCATATGTTTACGTAGTTTCTACCATATTATAAAAGTTTGATTTTAGTGCTGTTTAGCAGTAGTGTTTCAGAAATCATTCTAGATTGTACAAATAAAGGAATCCAGGGATTGATGTTACTATGGTTACCAATAAGATGACTAATATCGTGTGCCATAAAAGTCAAGAGAATAAGCCGAAGTTTATTTATATTCGGAGACTTGAGTTAAAAAAATGTGACGATTTTATGACAGTGGGTACAGATGATGTATGATAGGGTGTCGCATAAATGACAACTGTGGGTTATGATAGTATTAAATTTGTAAAATATGTGGAAAATGTGAAATTTACAGTTTTGTCTATGTTGTTTATTTATATTTATGTTACATGTAAAAATATCACTATTGTCATTCACATGATCAGCCTATGTAACTTTTGATATTTTTAGAATATCAGCATAGCTGTAATGCTATGGCGGTAATTTTGCTGCATGTGATGTTTTCTTGAAACATTTTTATTCAAGTTAAAATGTTTGATAATCAGAACATTTTCCTGTATTCATTCTTAACTCATCAACCCCTGAAAAACAATGGACTCTTCTGTAAATCAATGGCTTGGACCAGTCCAAATGTATTTTCAGTGGCTAATGATTTAAACGCATCTTTGCCGTAACTTTCATTAAATATTTTATGGTTAATTCAGGGATAATATATGCAGTAGATACAGTACACTATTGAGGGAGTTAGCTACATTCTGGTTCTCCGAAACAAAAGACCTATTTCCTGAGCTGAATTAATATTTGGACCTGTGGATTGATTTATGTGTAGAGCAGATTCATTGCTTTTTTCTTAGCAGATAAATAATCCTATAATCAGCATACAATGGCGCTGATTGGCTGACTCTTAATTCCCCGCCCACAGGGAAATCATTTTTGATGAATTTTAGAGAATTAGCTGTATTAAATGATTAACTTTTAAATAGAGTTAATTTGGTTGTGGTATAATAAAGTATTATATTTTGGGTTAATGGAGATGATATAACTCCTATACATAGAATTACGTTCAGCTTTTTGAACTGATGTATTTAAAGCCATCAGAAACGCTTGTTTTGTCTATAAACTATTTATATATGTTATTACTTGCTCAAGGTAGTTTTCTGGCACAAGTCCCGCTAGAGTCCTGTTCGCCACACTCAAAATTTTCGTTCCACTCATGAGAGTTAAAAACAGATTTTAATAAAGAAATCCATTTTGCTTGTTACACAATCGCCAACTTTTGTAGTGTAGCTATTCTACAAAAAATCACAAGGCATTAGATGTGCAGTGTTTTTATAGAATTTTAGTGTCATCAGTGATAAAAAAAACCCTGATGACATAAGAAATATAACAATTTAAACATTGATAGGGAGGAGAGCTCGTGCAAAAAATTACTGTGTTATGTAGGGGTATACGAAAGTAATGGGTTCCATGTACACTTTCTCAGTAATGATACAGTGTATAGTTTGGAGTAGAAGTATGGAAAGAATTTGTATGCATATGATTATTATGCAAGTGAATTCGGTATCATATGTTTCTGTGGGTGTATGTAATTTGACATAATATTCTTTATATATATATATATATATATATATATATATATATATATATATATATATATATTGTTTGTTTTTGTGGGTGGTATGTAATTTGACTAATATTCTTTATAATTATATATATATTTATATATATATATATATATATATATATATATATATATATATGTATGTCTCTTCTAGGTGTATGAACAAAATCTTTTTCACAGTAGAGTAGAATAGGATCACCAGTAAACAATCGATGTGTGTGTGTGTGTGTGTGTGTAATCAGAAAAATAAACCATTCTCTCCTACTATTCTGTACATATTATGCGTATCACTGACCTGTGAACATGGTTTTGTTTGCCATAGGTAATACAAAACAAAATCAACTGCAAGGGTTCGTATTCAACATTTTTTTTAAATGATAAATAAGTCTTTTTGTCTAGGACGATTTCAATTTCCATACTCAAGTTGAACGGCAATGTACATCTCTGCAAGTCAAGTGCTGAATTTTATAACCAACTTTAATTCCCATTTTGAACGAGTTATGAATTTCCAAGTCCCATGCATTAATGGTCGTCAACTGCCAGTCACATCATTCTGTTAATACTTTGTTCTCAAATTAGATCTCCACACATTTTATTTTATTTTTAAACGATGCATAGATTGCAGTTTTGTCAACTTATAAGGTTTGTTTTAAGTTATTATATATGGTTGTAAGAAATTCATTTCAGTTAGGAATCTGACTTTTCCTGTCGATTCATTTTATTTCCACGAATCATTTTCTCTCCTGTATGTGTGTTATTTATATTCCCCGTGTGTTTTGTGTTTCCGAGTTCTGTTTATATTTTGCAAAATATGTTTGTTTTCATTTGTTGACAGTAGTATTTTAATCAGCTCAAATCACGTTTATTAGTATACAATTGATCAAATCAACAACAAATGTTAAGATAACCAATACAAAGTGAATTGTATGAACAATAAAATCATTTAAATAATGAACTACCCTTTTCATTTTTTTACCCCTTTCGGTACAATCGGGTCCTATCTGACCACTTGGTTAAAGTTTTGACTATAATTTTGCAGGTGCTAACCAACAGAGAAAGAAGAGGAAATGTATTGCTTCACTAATACTCGTAGCATACTTATTCATTTATGTGTCGATTCTATACTTGCAGGTTATAGGATTTATCTCCCATTTGCTGAGTTATCCTCTCTTTATAGCGGGTATCTTGTAAAGATGTATGTGGGTAAATTTTTGTTTTTCTGCTAAAAAAAAAAGAATCCTTATACACCTTACAGACCTAGGAAAAATTTATTGTCATCACGTTAATTTTTCATGGTTTTTAAGTTATACTGGGTTCATCAGGTTTTTCAATTTTTAAAGCAAAAATAAAAAGCTTCAAAAATTGTTCAATACAAGATTCCTGCTCTACAGAAAGACAACTGTTGCAAATAAGAGGTTACCTCTGTATTACGCAAATCGAGAATAATGGGTTGTTGTGAAGACGATTGTTTCTGTCAATTAGACTTCATGATTTGAGCTCCAATTTTAGATTTTCTAAAGGGGAAAGTGGTATGATACAAGGACAAATAATAAATCCAAATGCATAGCCAAATCCGTCTAAGAGTAACCACTGTAAAAAGATTACCATCTTAGCTTTTGAATAATTTAGAAAAACAGATTTTCTATTAAAAGGTAACATCGGCTCCTCGGGAGCCTGAAGGCCTAATCAGAAGGAATGTTTCCTCATTCAAAATTCTGTAGTTTGGGATTATTGGGAATCTATCACTTAGTGAAAAAATTAAAATATGTAATCATCAGTAAAACGTAGTCGGGGCAGAGTAACCTTTTGACTATCATACAGACTTTCGGCTTATGATAGCCTATATAGGAAAGGTGTCCTCTTTAAACAGCGGTAGGTGTGGTGACAAATAGGATCAGTTACTCTTGCCAGTGTATCTTTAATTTCGGTAGGTTGCATTTCCAAAAATAAAAATTTAGAAATTGTTTAGGAGACTTCAACTCGCTAGCTAATACGTCACCAGATTTGGGTAATGATATTAGTACTAGTCTACAGTAAATGTAGATTTGTACTTTTTAATTGTAGGTGATGAAAGATTTTTTTAACAAAAGTTAGGTGGACTTATGTTTTTGCTTATTATGTCCAAAATATTGAAAAAAGATCAATGTATTTAATTATAGTCGAGTTTAAATATATGAAAAAAAGTCTATTATTCAAACGAGAGATACAGGGATCATATATTTTCAGGAATAGTTCTACCTCGATAAATTGGCACATGTTTACAAAGACAACGAGTCGAAATTAAATCATGACAAGATAGTTTTCAGCACAAAAATCAGTGATGTATGGAATCAAAGCAAAGTAAAATGTTTTACCCGTACCTGTTACACCATATTTTGGCGAAAATGGACAGTAATGGTTTGCTTTTTTGACAGATGTAGGTGTACCAGTGTAAAGTTGCAGATCCGGGTTCTGCCATAACAAAAAAAAAAAATAACGGTTTATTTTCACAAAATAGGTTGTTCTTATAAAACATATTGCCTTGCACGGATTCCATGCATTACTGAAGCTCTAATATTTTTTTGTGTCGATCAGGCCACCCTAAATACATTCTACGTTTAACGTCCTCCGCCCTCTTAGGTACTGAAAAAATTCTCAAAATTAAAAAAAAAACCAAACAAAAAAAAATCTCTTGAAATCTAGAATTATGAGTCTGTTACTGTATAGTTGTTTAATTTCACGAGGAGAAAATTTCGCCTTTCTGAATGGATCTTATTCACTGGTATAAAAATTCGCGCAAGATTGGTTACAAATTGTCTTTCTGATACTTCATAAGTGTAAGGTATTTTATTCACGGGTATTTAATTTCACGGTATTTTCATTGCCCGCGAATATAGCGAACTAACATTCCCCGCTAATAAAAGCAACTATACAGTATCATTCTCTTTTATTATAGCTGTTTTCCAATTCTACGATAATCCAACAAATCAGAAACACAAAATCCCTAACCTCTCCAGTGACACTTTGGAAGGACATGCAGATGAAGCATATGAAACAATATTATTTTTTCAGAGTGATCTCAGGTTTTTATTAGGTCACCTGAGCTGAAAGCTCATGGTGACCTATTGCGATTGCTTTTTGTCCGGTGTGCGTCGTGCGTAAACTTTTCACATTTTCGACTTCTTCTCAAGAACCAGTGGGCCAATTTTTTACCAAACCTGGCATATAGCATCCCCATGTGAGGCCGCATAAAGTTTACGAATTAAACAGGGATTGGACCAATAGGGACCCTAAAAGGGGCCAAAAAGGACCAAAACTTGGTACATCTTTAAAAATCTTCTTCTCATGAACCAATGATCAGATGAGTTTCAAATTTTGTATGCATGATGGTTGAGTCAATATCTATACAGTTTGCGAACGAAATTGACATCTGTCTATAAACGAACCACCAGGGGCACTTCAGTGACACAGGGTACAGTTGTATTACAAATTGTTTAATAACTCAAAACTGATCGACTTTTTGTATACAAAGATATATGAGAAAGTTGTTAGGAATTATCTGAGGATCATTTTGACAAAATTTCAAGGTCATGGGGTCAAAGGTCACGGGCACCTAAGTAAATGGAAAATATAAGGTTTTTTTGTATAATTCTCGACATTTATTACTACTTCTCCAGAACCATTGGACCCATTTGAACCAAACTTGACAGGAAGTATAACCATGTAAAGCCGCATAAAGTTTGTTGATGAAATGGGGCTAGGGCCAATCATGGCTGTCACGGCTATAAATAGAACGAATGAGTCAGCATTTATTTTTGATTTAATACATGTATCTCCAAAATTATGAAAGCTAGAGAAAAAATCGTTACCTTAAAATGAGCGGCTTGCAAAAATCTACATTTATTTCAATTTGGTGGAAATTGTCGGATCGACCCTTATGTGAGTTATTTCCCCTTTTTTGTGATATGTTCATGTTTTTGGATGTTTTTTGACATTATCTTGGAAAGTATAATAGGTAGAGTAAAAGTGATAGAAGCAAAAATGTTCAGCTTGCAAAGATCTACAAAAAAATCAATAAGGCCGAAATTGTCAGGTTGCTCCTTATGGGAGTTATTTCCCCTTTTAAATGGATTTTTCATGGTTTTGGATGTTTTTGACATTATCTTGAAAAGTATTATAGATAGAGTAAAAGTGAAAGAACAAAAAATGTTAAGCATGCGAAGATCTACAAAAAAGTCAAAGGGCCGAAATTGTCAGGTCGCTCCTTCTGAGATTATTTCCCCTTTTTTCTGAATTTTTCATGTTTTTGGATGTTTTTTGCCAACATCTTGAAAAGTGTAATAGGTAGACTAAAAGTGAAAGAAGCAAAAATGTTCAGCATGCAGAGATCTACAAAAAGTCAATAGGGCGGAAATTTTCAGGTCCCACCTTATGGGAGTTATTTCCCCTTTTAAATGGATTTTTCATGTTTTTGGATGTTTTTTGACATTATCTTGAAACGTATAATAGGTAGAGTAAAAGTTAAAGTAACAGAAATGTTCAGCATGCAAAGATCTACAAAAAAGTCAATAGGGCTGAAATTGTCAGGTTGCCCCTTATGCGAGTTATTTCCCCTTTTAAGTGGATTTTTCATGTTTTTTTTATGTTTATTGCCATTATCTTCAAGAATAAAAGCGAAAGAAGCAAAAATGTTCAGCATGCAAAGATCTACAAAAAAGTCAAAGGGCCGAAATTGTCAGATTGCCCTTTGTGGGAGTTATTTACCCTTTTAAGCGGATTTTTCATGTTTTTGGATGTTTTTTTGACATTATCTTCAAAAGTATAATAGGTAGAGTAAAAGTGAAAGAAGCAAAAATGTTCAGCTTGCAAGATCTACCAAAAAGTCGATAGGGCCGAAATTGTCAGGTCACCCTGTTATTTCCCCTTTTAGTGGATTTTTCGTGTTTTTGACAAAAAGTATAAGTTTTTTTGTCAAATTTGAGACATTTTCGACTTCTTCTCAAGAACCAGTGGACTAAGTTTAGCCAAACCTGACTTGGAATTTTTCTCACGTGACCGTTCAAGACTACTGGGCCTCTTGTTAAAATTTTAAAATTGTTTGAAATATGTGTTTGTTTATTTATTATTTTCCTCCCTCTGTCGTAGGTTTGAAGATTCAACCTGGACGTCAAACGTAGAATTTATTAAGTGCGGCCTAAGTATTGGTAGACCTATATTCTATAAACTAATCCATTCCTCTGGAGCATATTGTGTATTTCAGTGATGATATAGAAAAATTTATATATCCCGGCGGATCGGAACGTTTTCCCCGTGCAACTTGTCATAATCGAAAAGTGAGTAGTATGTGAATTGGAGTAAAGATTGTCCCCATTTAAAAATAACTTGTGCAGCCTAATTCAAATCTACTTTAATTCTTACAAGTATAAAATTCCAGAAATATTTTGTCAAAAAAATAATCAAAGGAAAAGCATCTAGAGAAAAAAATATAGTGATGCTTTTAATTCTATGCCAATTTTTCGATAATTCATACGTGTAAGAGTGTTTCAGTGAATTACAAAATGATACCAGAACACAATATACACAATTTATATGATTCAGACTTTTACAGCCAATCTGCCAATCTGTACATTTTACGGTCCTTTGGCATGACATTTTCCCTCTTTATGAATTGTTTATTAACCTATTGTTGTACTTGGACAACCTCCGTTTGACAAACACATTCGCATAAATTCCTCTTCAATTCGAAGCAAAATTGCACCAAGACTCCAACCTACAGATAAAATTAATGAAGTCTCAAATCCATTGTAAAATTGTAATAAAACGTAATCTCGTGAGTGGAATAATTCTAAAATACATTCTATACATTTTCGTATGTCTATGAATGTAATAAAAATCATTGAAGTTCATCTACAGCTTTGCTCGGACAGGATTTATGTTGAATTTCGCTTTTGTCAGTTCTCATTTTTTAGAATGAGTTACTATTTGAACAACAATGCCAAAGTTATAATTTTACAAAAGTGGCCAAAACTAATCCTCAAGACGATCGTTTCTGTCAATAAGACTTCATCAGCTGAACTCGATTTTGATATGTATATTTCCGAAAGAACAGGTGGTATCATACAAGGCCAAATAATAAATCTAAATGTGTTGCCAAATATAGGTTTGATCAAACTTTTATTTATTTATTGATATATATATATATATATATATATATATATATATATATATATATATATATATATATATATATATATATATATATATATATATATATATATATATATTAATCAATGGAACATTAATCTCTAAATTTTAAAAAACTCACATGCTTAGAAATTAATACACACACGGTTGCATGGTTCATTGTCTTCGAGTATGGTAAAAAAAAAGGTGACCTCTGTTAAGATAACATAACGTAAACGTTTGAATACTGACCGAAATGTTCGTGATATAGCGACACAGATGACATAATGTTCTAATTATTTGCTAAGTGAATATCTTGAATACAGTGAGTTGGCATAATACCTTAAAGATAACACTGCCGAGAGGGTCACCCCATGAAAATCATAGAAAGATAGATAGATCAGATGCATTACTATTATAAGTTATTGGGATTATTAATGACTGTTCATGGGAATATGTCGGATTGATCAAGTCCATGGAAGGCGAAGCTAAGCCTTCCATGATAAACGCGTCTTTCATACCCTGGTGTATCATGATAGTGAAATACTTACTGACTTTAACACCATTTATATACTTCACAGCAGCTATTTGATCCGTGTCTGGTTTGAATCCCAATGATGTCAATAGATCTGGTAGGTATACACCGTTCTGACAGTCAGAGGATGCAAATTTGGCAGGAATGTCAAAATCTGCTTCCACCTCTTTCAGAGTCTGTAAAGCATAAGAGAAGAATTGTTTGGATTTGCATCATCGTAATACGCACTAACAAGCTCTCTAATCTATACGTTTCTGCACATCTCAAGTCACATGTTATGCTATTTTCTCGTTCCATTTAAAAGATTTACAATAGGTTAACCACACGATTGAGAAGTTTATTGTAGTAAACGTATGTAGACAGTGGGATAGAACTGAAATATTATATTTACAATACTTGTATAATTATAATATTGTTTGTTTGTTTATTGTTGTTTAACGTCCCACTCAAGAATCTATCACTCACATGGAGACGTCACCAAATGCCGGGGAAGAGCCTATGCTCTGCAATTACGGTCATTGAGCAGTGAGGGTTCTTAAACGTGCCGACACCTATGTGACATGGGACCTCGGTTTTTACTGTCTCATCCGAAAGACAGGAAACCATTCTGCCGCCGGCTGGACTCGAACTCACGACCTCACGATCAAGAGTCGAGCGCGCAACCGACTGAGCCAGGCCGGTTCGCATAATTATAATAAACATTATACCAAAGTTATACTTTTGTAAAACCCCAAACCAAACCAAATTCCCAAGACAATCGTTTCCTTCAATGGATGATTTTCAATATTACCTATGCACTCTTTTGTAGTTTTGGGAATTTATAAAGTGTGATTGAGAGGGTCTACTTATCTAACTGTTCCGGCGTCAAACTTTCATATACCACGATGTCAATTATTTTTCATTTTCATATATCCTACTTGCGTTTTCCATTTACTTAACATCAGATATAAAGGTGCAATACCCTACCGTATAGGCCAGGGACTAGTATTGAGGTTCCGGAACTACTTTTATGTTATATTTATACGTATCATGTTCCCACCTTATGGTAAAACACCTGGTAAATCAAAAAGTGGAAACAAAATATACGCACTAAAGCGATCACACAATACGCAAAATTTTGATGTAATTGTGATTTTAAATTCGAATTTTTTTACGCCACACAATGTATCCGCAAAAAAACCGCCAGCCTTTCGCAAGTAAACTGGCGAACTTTTTCACAAAAGTCACCTTAGATTTCAGTGAAACTCGAACCCGCTCTGACTTAACTCGAATGATTCTGCGCCCTCTACCAATGAGGGCTTGAATGCTTAGCTCTCTGAAAGCGCGTCAGCGTACCCTGAACCAGGGAACCCAATCAAATTGCTTTATTTACTGATTCTGCGCATAGCCTGCTTCCGGACAGAATACAAATTAAAAACAAGATGGAGTTTGACGAAGCGATACAAGCAGTGCAAAGAGAACATCAAATATAATTTCAATTTTCTTCATGTAAAATAAATTGTTTAAAATTTTGTTTAAAATTAGTGGATAAAAAAAAATCTGTGGGTTTATATAAAACAAAAAAGAAAATAATAAAAGTGGCGAATATTTATGTCCCGAATCCTGTATTTTGTTCCATATTACATTCCTAGATATTCAAAAGTCAAAACATTGATAAGTTTTATTATTTTTTTCTTTCGACGACAGAGATATCTCAGAATGATGTCACGGCAGTAGCTATACGCGTTACTCGGGATGACAACTTCGGCACATGAAATTTTATACGAACAATAAATGTTTAATTGTGCTACATATTGATAATATTTCTATCATATGTATATTTTTTTCAATTAATGATGGAATCCTCAAATCACGAAATGCTAGATTCTATTTTTTCACTCGTATTTTCGACGATCACATTTCGACTTCCACATCTATCGCCGGAGTTTAATTAAAATAAAAAACAAACATGCAACAGAGTATGAAAAAAAATTAACATTTGAATAGATTAGTCTTTTTAAAACCGAATTTATGTCAGAAGGTGACCGACGTACATCGTTATTACGGATGCTAAAATCTGACATGCAATAAAAATAATAGCCATGCATGCAATGCATCGAATAATTTCTTAAATTTTAAAACTCAAATTCTTCTAACTTTTCACAGCCTGTTATATATTATAACCTCTCAAATATTCATGCTGGACATCAGTTTTACAGGTAGATTACCAACAGAACGAGCAGCCTTCACGCCTCAGTGATTTTTGCTTCTCTCCCGTTGAGATGAGAGGTGCCGACAAGGGCCGCCGACAAGTGTTGGCTCAGAGAATTTTATGACCCCTTATAACACGTGCAATTGTTTACATCCTGTCATCATAAATTTAGCGCCAAATCGGATTAATTCCCACAATGCATCATGAAAATACCCAGAATCCATCGCGGTATAAATATCCGGTCTGACGCATTTACACACTGTATGCATTCAGGCGTTAATGTAGTGATCGTAGTGAGCGGAATATAACGACTGAATTATTCGGGTTAGCTCTGACTAGAGGTGAGATACTTTAAAGCGCAATGACTCCTACGGGTGTAACAGTTAAAACCGAGGTCCTGTGTCACAGTAGGTGCCGGCACGTTAAAGAACCCTCAGTGCTCAATGGCCGTAAATGTCGTGGGACGTTAAACAACAATACAACAACAACAATCTAACCACGTGGCCACGGAGGTCCCTCATTGTAGGTTGTAGTGAAATATATAAAATATTTTAAATTATGACAATAGTTTCAGCGATAAGCTGCTCAAAATTCTTTGCAAGTCTTTTTCAGCGGCAAGGACTCTGGCGTAAATATTCCAACATTCAATAACTTATACATGTATATAATACCTTTTTACAAAATGATTCTGCTGCTTTCTTCATGTCATCTGGAGCTACTCTGTCTGTTCCATTCAATAAATTTAACTCGTTTGCGGTATTGTATAAATTTCCCAGCGCTACAAAAAGTATGTCAGGTATTGGCGATCCATAGACACCACCTATAGTGCACGGCTTTGGTGAACAAAAGTTTCTCGGAGCCTTTTCCAGATACTGCATTATGATATTTCTACACTGCGTTGCGTTCCCATATCCTTCCATAAGCAATGGTCGATCCGCTTCAGTCGATATGTTCTGGCTATCCCCTGTAGACAAAACATTTTCCAATCAATCTTTGGACGATTTCATGTGAATATTGTCATACCATCATCTTATATACAATACATGCTTTCCCAAATTGTAAATATACTTTCACTTTGACTGCCTATAACTCACCGGGAATTTATAAATCTTGATTTAACAATTAAAGGGGCTTTAGCTGTGTTTACCAAAAGAAAAAAAATTCGATTTTTCCTACGTTTACTACCTGTACTTGATTAGCAATAACAAATAAGAGCTATACACAGGTATACAAAATCCTATATATTTTGTGAAAAAAAAGGTCGGGTCTAGTGTGGTATTTATATACAAATAGTAGGGTTGAGCAAATCAATTGCAAGTGAAAAAGTGCCAAACCTGTACTTCTATAGCAATTTTCACAATTTTTTTTTTAGAATTTTTATGGATGTGTATATCTCTTTCTTGTTTTTGTATATCAATCTAAGTAGTAAAAAGAGGAAAACGATTTTAAAAAAACGCAGCTAATGACCTTTTAAACTTTCCCCCAAAAATGCATTAATTGTCATATATGGAGTCGGCGCATTTTAAAACAAATTTGAGAATCTTGGCCATTAATATAGTTTCTTAGTTCATACCACTAATGTCCTTAATAATTATTAAAAGATTTTTGTTATTCCGCGTAAAGATTTGAAAATATTACGTCATGTAAAGACAAAGACTTTTATCAAATATAGCTATAAAACGGCTATTGTTATCAAGGTAACACACACACACATATGTCTAATGATTTTTAATTTCGGGTAATACACACACGTATATCTAATGATTTTTAATTTCAGGTAATACACACACATATGTCTAATGATTTTTAATTTCAGGTCATACACACACGTATGTCTAATGATTTTTAATTTCAGGTCATACACACACATATGTCTAATGACTTTTAATTTCAGGTAATACACACACAAATGTCTAATGATTTTTAATTTCAGGTAATACACACACATATGTCTAATGATTTTTAATTTCAGGTAATGCACACACATGTGTCTAATGATTTTTAATTTCGGGTACTATTAATACACACATATGTCTAATGATTTTTAATTTTAGGTAATACACACACATATGTCACATGATTTTTTATTTCAGGTAATACACACACATGTCTAATGATTTTCAATTTCAGGTAATACACACACATAAGTCTAATGATTTTTAATTTCAGGTAACACACATATGTCTAATGATTTTTAATTTCAGGTAATACACACACATCTGTCTAATGATTTTTAATTTCAGGTACTATTAATACACACACGTGTCTAATGATTTTCAATTTCAGGTAATACACACACGTGTCTAATGATTTTTAATTTCACGTATTATTAATACACACGTGTGTAATGATTTTTAATTTCAGGTACTATTAATACACACACATATGTCTAATTATTTTTAATTTCGGGTAATACACACACATGTCTAATGATTTTTAATTTCAGGTAATACACACACATATGTGTAATGATTTTTAATTTCAGGTAATACACACACATGTCTAATGATTTTTAATTTCAGGTACTATTAATACACACATGTGTCTAATGATTTTTAATTTCAGGCACTATTAATACACACACATATGTCTAATGATTTTAAATTTCAGGTAATACACACACGTGTCTAATGATTTTTAATTTCAGGTACTAGTAATACACACACATATGTTTAATGATTTTTTATTTTAGGTAACACATACAAATGCGTCTAATGTTTAATTTTCGGGACCATCTTCAAAACTAACTTTCTGACAACTCTTGTGTATAGATATATGATACTGATACAAAGTTCCAGAGCCGCCCTGGCTCAGCCGGTTCGCGCTCGACTCTTGATCGTGAGGTCGAGAGTTCGAGTCCAGCCGGTGGCAGGTTGGTTTCTTGTCTTTCGGATGAGACAGTAAAAACCGAGTTCCCGTGTCACAGTAGGTGTCGGCACGTTAAAGAACCCTCACTGCTCAATGGCCGTAAGTGCCGAGCATAGACCAAAATGTGAAGCCCTTCACCGGCATTTGGTGAAGTCTCCATATGAATGAAAGATTCTTGAATGGGACGTTAAATAACAATAAATATTATAAACATAATACCAAAGTTATAAAGCTCAAGACGATCGTTTCAGTCAATTATACTTCATCAGTTGAGCTCCGGTTTAAAATGTATATGTTTTCTTCTAAATAGAAAGTGGTATCATACAAGGTCAAATAATAAATCTAAAAGTATAGCCGACATCAAACAAATATGTGAAGTTCCAGAGCGAGACCGAGAAGATTTCTGCAAACATTCCTATTAAGACCAACTGAATCAAAGTGGTTTGATTAGTGAGGTCGTCTTTAGGCAAGGTTCCATTGCATATGGTTTTATACCCTTCTACATTTCAGCCATATCCTTTAAGATCCCGAAAATGATGGCGGTAAAGAAATAAAAGTGCATGTGTATTTGAATAATGATTTACAAGATGATAATACAAACTGCTGCAAAAGTATTTTCTACTTATATGGAGCAACATGGAAGTTACCTTTCAACATGCATGGATTAATTACAGCTGTAGCCTGTGGATTTTCTTTTGTCAGATACTCCTGGACTCTTTCGCTGATAGACGAGGCTCCATATGACATAAAACTGTGTGTGTACAGATTATACGTATGACCTAGTAATGTTACACTAAATTTGCCATTGTATATGGGTAACTCGGGTATGTAAGCAATCTGTACAGAGCCTCCTCCAACTTCTACTATTCCTTTAGTGTCCCTGTCGTCGTCTCTGGAATCAATTTCGAAAATTAAAGGTAAATACAGTGGAACTTCGCAATCAAGACCACCTAACTGACTCAAAGTGTTCTGATGAGCGAGGAGGTTTTGTACTTATTAGATATTTATCAAGATACTGACAATTTATGGTCTGAAATGCGATGTGGTCTCCAAGGAGAGGTAGACTTTAGGCGAGGTTCCACTTCTTTCTTTTTTTTTTTTTTACAAAATACAAGATTACATTTGTAGATGAATGTCGAAGCAATGATAAGATAATTAATTACAACCAATAGCAACGGAGATTTCATTTCTATCAGTTTTGAACTAAATTTGATTAATGACATTAATATTCTTGTCTATCGTAGATAACATTGATTAGTAAATTGCAAGCTGCTTCGCAATTATAAAAAGGAATTTTTAACATAAATTGTTCAGATAAATACAAGTTTGAAAATATGTGAAATTATTAGGTAATGTGCGTTAACCGATAAAACTGTCGAAAGTCAGCGTGATTTCGTGTTAAATATGTTTTCAATCTTTCAAAATGTATACAGAAGAAAAACAACTTAAACATTACCAGAATCTCATGATTGATCGAGTTCAGAAATATTTCATCTTAATGGCTATTCTTTATTATATTCCATTATATCAAGATAACAAGCCACTGACTGTGTTGAGGGGGGAATATACGTGTATTTGTGTTATCATTAGATCTTATATCATAATTCACACATTTGAAATACATCATGAAACTTGAACCACGTGTCTGACTAAAGTAACGGCAGAGGCAATGAATAACAAACATATAATTGTTTTAAACATTGAATCAAACCCACTATCATTATCATATCTATTTCAGAGGATATCTCTGTAAAAACGATTTAAAAATACCATCATCCGAATTCGTAAGAAAATAAAGTTTCAGTTTTGTTTCAGTTAGTAGTGATTATATCAAGACAAACAGAAAAAGTAATGGCTCCATAACAATAATTGCAAAATACTTTTCATTAACAAACATATAACTACATGTATGTCCTCTGTTTTGTAAGAAGACTTCTGCAGTTTCTCACTCACTACACATTTCCAAGACACTTTTCAACTATTATATGTTTCTGATTGCAGGAATCTTTTATCGCATTATTCGTTATTATATAAAGCAACTAGCCAATCTATAAAATTATCTAATAAAATTCAATGTCCTCCAAAGGGAAGTATAGTTATACGAAAAAACAGTAAAACACTCAAGATTCACAAATTTTCGGCCCCTTGGCCTTTATCAAGTGAAAGACAATATGTGTATTAGTTATATAGTATTAAGTCTGCACAATATACACAGCTTCGTGGCAAAAGGGCCGAAAATCTATGAATATTGGGTGTTTTACTGTTTTTTCGTATAAAATTATCATTTTATCTTTCTTTGTCTGTCAGTCTATCTATCTGTCACACTATCCATCTGTACATCTATATTGTCCCCTCTTTTCCAAATTTTGATTAAGATTCCGACTACGGAGAATAATGCGATATGTATATATATATATATATATATATATATATATATATATATATATATATATATATATATATATATATATATATATATATATATATATATGATACTTCCGATATAGCTTACGTCTCTGTGTTAAATACATCGGATAAATAATTCACTGTAAGCCAAGCAAACACTGCCTCATCCTCTCCAGATAGGACAACAGCTTGGTCATCAGAAAACCGGAATGGATTAATTGAGTAATTAGACATGACACTTCTAATTTCCTCCAACATTGATTCTGTTGTTTCCCCGCTCAAAAAACGTAGACCTGACATTAAAGATAGGAACATTAAAATATCATCTGAATGAAAAAAAAACTTCATATTTCTTATATATTCTTACTTTTGAGCCAGTAAATGTTAATTGTCAGATTAGGATCCTAAGGGTACATCTTTAAAGCATACTGACTCTTACCTCTCCGGTCTCAAGACACCGTCTCTGAAATGTGGTCATTTTTTTTTATCGAAGTTCGTCTTATGGATGATATTTAGCATATAATAAGAATATTTAAAGAGGATTTAGCTGTGTTTTTTATTTTTCAAAACTTTGTTTTTCCTTTTTTACTTCTAAGATTGATATACAATAAAAAAAAAGAAGAGATATACACAAGCATAACAATTCTTGAATTCCTATATGATCTGTGAAAATTGCTTGAGGGTTTGGCACTTTTCTCAACTGCAACTGATTAACCCATCCTTACTATTTGTATATGAATACCACACTGGACCTTACCTTATTTTCACAAAATATATAGGAATATATGATTGTATATGTCTATGTATAGCTCTTATTTGTTATTGCACATCAAGTACAAATAGTAAAAGTAGAAAAAATCGAAATATGTTTTTAGTCAACACAGCTAGTGCCTCTTTAAATGAAAATAGAATTTTAGGTAAATCTGCAAATTATTACTTTTGATATAAAAAAAAAACCATGGATCTATGTAATAAGTCATTCATTGAAGGAATTGAATAAAGAATTAAATACCATTTTGCCAAAATATACAGTAACCATTTGCAACCATTGATAAAGGAGTTTTGATGAAATAAATTAATAAAGTACACTTGAAACTAATTAGTTACTTAACTTACCCGCTGTAGCCATGAAGTAAACCGGAGTAGTATTGACGGACTCGTATGGAATTTCCGGTTTCAGATCGTTCATGATATCGCAAAAGTACTGTTCTAATTCATCCATTTTGGAATGGAATTCACTTACTCCAGGTTTAATTTTGTTATAGAATACCTGTTCAATCTGCGGCGGAACAGTTAATTTTTGTTTCTGAGGCCACTTATACGCATATGCTTTAGTACTCGTACTTCCGGCATCAAGAATGACGCCATAATCGTGTTTTATTTGTTGCAATGATTTGCAATTACACAAAGCAATAACTGACACAGCAAAAACTGCGAGAGCAGATTTCATTGTTTCTGAAAAAAAAAATGAAATAAAAATATGCTCCAGACTGATGCATATCATAAGATAGATAGAAAGAAAGATCGATAGATAATCGATACTCTATCAAAACAATCATATCACGTGCATTGCAATCACTCGCGAGCATGCAAATTAACATGAAATACAACAAAACTGAAAAACCACGATCATTTGATCACATTTATAGTAGCTCAATTCCAGATGAATTTTTTTTACACCATTTTGATGAATCGTTAAACTTGAACATATTACTACTTCTAGGTCCAATCTGCAAATTACTTCCTTCTGATTTGAAAAAAAAATAATACTCACAGATATCCCCATAACAAAGAAATTCCTCAAAATAAATGTTCAATCTTACCTGCACGAATTGCGCCCTCTCCTTAACTTACAAAGCAGCGAAAGAATTTGTATACGAAGACGGTTACATTGTTGCAGTTTGAGTTCTGGTAATATTGATAAAAGAAGACGTAATATGTTTAAACATCACAACGGCATAGAAGTAATAAAAAGTAAATAAACTAATGCGATATTAATGTTTTATGCGTAATTACTTCTTAAAAGTTACATTTATCGCAATAGCACTACCAAACATCCTCAAATTTACCAGTGTTCTAAGTACATGTAATTAGCAAAACGGTTTAAAACTTGGGTTTTCATTCACTTTACACTCTGCACCTAGATCCTTGGGCAGCCGTTTTCGACTTTTTGCGTTCGTTTATTTGGATTTCCAGTTTAAATCATTCATTTATATCTTTTATTTGAACATGAAACAAACGTAAATTACACTTCAAATATATCTATCTAAGTGTCTGTTCCATCGGCAAGGGATTACCAAACGGTGAGTTAAAACGCAAAAATAGCCTTCAAACGATATTTTATCATGCATAAATGGGTTTTTCAACCATACGCATTTCACGTTCATTCGGGCTAGTGCGTCAATTTATATGACCTTTCAAAAAGTACATTTTAATTGGTTGTGTATCTATTTATTATTCGCCGCCAGGAG
>BROG01001209.1:0-97485 GCA_030159075.1 Atrina japonica
ATATATATATACAGAATTATATAAATACAAAATACAGAAACAACAGTACATCTACAAACACTCGACCTACGGTACCAACTCCATGCTCGACGCCCCAACCAGTCGGCCATCTACGCATTCATAAAAAATGAATTTTTCGTTAGCGGTATTCAGGGTCCCGAACATGAGAATTCGATCGTAGATATAGCGTTGAAAGGCATTATCCTATGTAAATGTCAATGTATCAGAAGATATATGTAGTGGGGATTGATAGATATATAAAGCAAAATGTCACTACAACATCAAACATATACAATGGACCTTGGATTACGTGCAATACGTGTTTATTATATCTATGCACATAAATAAAAAGGTTAAATATGTCATTATAGTTATGGCGTCTGATGTGATTGATAAAGAACATAAATTTAGCATTGGAATTCATATTGACAGTATCATTATGCATAGTTGCAATTTTTTCAAAGTGTTCTTACAGGGGACGTTGACTCCTTCCGGACACCTTGTCCCGTCCCGTTAGGGATTCGCAATTGTTCTTCACGCTGAAACTATTTGTATATCTAAGGTAGAGTATTAAAATGGGACAAAAATCACCAAATTTACTGAATTGTGATGTTGTAAATTTTGAATTTATTGAGTGGGTATAAGTACAAAATGTACAATATGACACCCACCCAGTAAATTCAAAATTTACAAAATGGCAGAATACTGAAGATCAACTGATACCTGCGACGATTGGACACTGGACACTGACTCCTTCCGGACACCTGGTCTCATCCCGTTTGGGATTTTGCATTGTTCTTCGTGTTGAGACCGGTATTATATCGTATGTGTCGTTTTGTAATGGACTTGGAGTTTCTAATATCCATTAGTACTTCAATTTTTCTTTAAAGAATTTTAAGATAAAAATATACAAAACGTATTCTGCAACTGATCAGTTTTGTATATTTTGACATACGAATGTAAATAATGACAAGAAATATTGTTCAATTCAAGAAAAATTAAGAAATATTACAAAATAAATTGAATGTCATACACACATTTTGAAGACCATACTAGAGGTATTTTTTTTCCTTTTTTATAAAAAAAATCATAAATTTGATTCAATATGAATTAATAAGATAATAAGGTGTTTCCAAGTCATTCACGCCCGGAATTTTCAAAATGACTACTGTACGACAGGAAACATATTCACTCCGTCTTAAATTCGCCCTGAGTCACCATAGTCGCGTGGATGGCACGAATGCCCATGCTTCAATTATTAAGCATAAAAGTTTCGCCTCCATTTTAAAGTCGCTCTCTCATCTCAGGGAGACTATAGCGAAAAATCAATTATTAAGCATAAAAGTTTCGCCTCCATTTTAAAGTCGCTCTCTCATCTCAGGGAGATTATAGCGAAAAATAAACACGTGGAAAATTTTAAATTTCGAGATATATACTGCAGTAGTATATAGTCGGTATAATAAAATAAAACTTGAGCTTGAGTATCGTGTAAATTTGGTGACTCCGGACCTAGGAATTTTGTTGTTTTTTTGGTTTTTTTTTTGGGGGGGGGGTTACGCTACACTACAAAACTTTTTCAGTGTACCAAGATTTGTGAAGTTGTAGTCTCCAGCGACAGGTGGTTGTGATAGCAGATTCTCGTGTGAGAAATTTGGATAGTTTCTAGACCAACAATAGGACCTCTTGTACACAGGAATGCAACAGAGATATCCCTTGTAAACCTTTGACAATATATAATCTATTCTCCAGAACTTATCTTTTACAACAGAATCCTCATTTTTTCAATGTGCTCTCTTTATCTCTGATACTGCATATTTTTTGCAGTAATTACATTTTACATCCAATTGATACATCAAAGCATTATTTAGAAAGTTAGTTTATACACTTTATAGCACATGGGTCACACCACTTAAATAAAGTAAACAAACAGTAACAGGTCATCGGGGAATAAAATCCCAAAACACCGAAAAAATGAAATGTTTTAATACACAGAATCCACCTACATTTATAGAGTTAATTTTTAAATATTATTATCTGTAGTAGCATTTGATTTGTTATTAGTATTATTTCTTGATAATAAAAAAGGCATTTGACATCTAAGATATACGAAAAGTGTTATGACAGTGGTTTTCATGCCATGTGATGTTCATATCTAATCTATAACATACTTTTATCATCTACATATAACGCTTGTGTTTCTCAAATGATCAAATATGTTTGAGCTCGTTCCGCGTAAGATCATTTCGTAAATAGAGGCATGCATATATGCTATTAGTGATTGCTTCGTCCACAAGAAGGTAGGGAATCGCGATTAATGTCAATATCTCACAGTTTACGGTTGGTACAGAGACCTTATTTGTCCTGACCATAATGTACTGAACTTTTCGATGTTAACATGATCCATACCAAACATTCCATTTCAAAATATTATATACCTAACTATTCCGTGCGAACGGAATATTTTTTTTCTCTCTCAATAATTATTCCGTTCGCACGGAATTTTTTTTCACTCAATAATTATTCCTTTCGCACGGAATAATTTTTTTTCACCACTACGTTACCTCTCTGGCTCCGTAAATGTCAGTATTATAATGCATAGATTTTTAAACCAGGGATACGCATTTTAATTTGAACTTCCAGGTTCGGTTATATTTCATTTTCATTAAAGGGCTATTAGCTGTATTTTTACCAAAAAATCTCCTAATTTACAACCTAGATTTATATACAATAACTGATTATTTTGTGAAAATTGTTTGAGAAACCCAGGTATGGCATTTTTCAATTGCAATTGATTAACTCAGTTTGGCAATTACTCATTTGCAATAAAATTATTTATTAATTCAACCTTTCTATTTGTATATGCATACCACAATGGACCTGACCTTATTTTCACAAAATATATAGGAATGTGGGATTTTTATACCTGTATATGTCTCTTATTTCTTATTGTACATCAAGTACAAGTAGTAAAAGTAGAAAAAATCGAAATGAATATTTGTTGGTAAATACAGCCAATGCCCCTTTGAAGGTCAGACCAGATCTTGCTCACAAACACGTGACAAGTACCAAGCTTTCCATGAATTCAACTGCGGATTATTTGGGGTTTATTTTATTTTATTTGTTAATTTTTTTTTCGTTAAAGAAAAAATGTGAGTACAGTAGATCTCGGTTCTTATAGATGTGTACGTGATAAAATTCATAAAACAAGGAACCATTAAATCTTTTTTATCTTGATTTTTATTCTTTTTTATTTTTACAATGAAAGTATTGAAATGAAATCTGCACAGACCCATGTAGCAAAAACGTTCCGGCACTATGGGTGGTATTTCAACACTACAAAATTAATTTTGAAATTTACAACATTAATATAAATACTGAATCTGTATCACGTGCACCGCATGTGCAGATGCATCAGTAAATAGATTAACTATAAAGTTTTTTTTTTCTTGACCAAGTGAAGTCGATGTTAAAAAGATTTTTGATTTTATATGTTGATAGGTTTCTTAAATTTATTATTTCTTTTATCGTCAAGGTGAGCAGTGAGGTTATTTACAGAACGCGTAAGAAGATTTTGTCTGTCTACTGTTGATAAGTAATTCATTTCTTATTCGCGAGATGCTATAGAAATCAGGGGCGGATTCACGGGCGCCTCTTTAATTTGGCAAAAAAAAATGTAAAACCTTTTTTTCTATAAAAAGGTAAAAAAAATTATATAAAAGAATTAACAAAAGTTTCGCCCTTCCCTAAACTCGGCTAAAATATTTACCCTCGCACCCTTTCTAACTTGAAGTTTAGGATCCGTTCGTGGAAATAAATACATGTATGTTCCATTGCATGCAGCTGAGCTAAGATGGGTAATTGTTCTAAAGAAATAAAAGACAACAAAACGGCAAAACACTATACTCTCGACCTACGGCACCAACCGCCTGACTTCCATGGTCGACACCCTAACCACTTGGCCATCAATGAATGTTTCGATAGCGGTGAGAAGAGTTCCAAACATGAGAACTCCACTGGCGGATTTAGAGGGGGCGCCCCCTAAAACTGCCTTTTTAAAAAAAAAAAAAAATAGAAAGTAGTAAATAAAGTTTAAGTGTCTGGAAGCCAGAAAATGGCCTTTCAAAGATTTTAAAATAAAAAAACGCTGTACACTGATTCCAGAAAAAGGCTTCCTAGATCTTTTAAAAATTAACAAAATTCTGGACTCTCACTTGAATTGCTCTTGTAACGTTTGTCTTCGTTGAAACTCAAGATCTTTCTGTGAATAATTTGTCTGTGAATTTAATGCATTATTTGGGATAAAAACGAGTCGTAATGTGAAAATTAATTCTCTATGTTTACTATCAAACTGTGGGGTTTCAAGAAAAATGAAAAATGTAAATAGCAGCATAAAAACATGAAATAATGAAAATACAATGTGACGGACTAGGGGAAATTGGTGGTTTTGTGTCTGGAAGCTAGAAAATACCTCATGGGCTTTCAGTTAATTGGATTATTCAAAATTTTATCTCAGGAGCTTACTCCCGAGCCCTCTGGTCATCACCAAATTCCACCGGTTCAATTTCAGATTAAATTAATCTATCGATGAAAAATTCTTAAGGATAAAGAGGTCATAATTCAGTGTCTGGAGGCTATTACTAATTAGACCCGAAATTCTGTCCCAATTTTAGGTTACATTTTTGCTAAATCAACCTTCTTTTGAGAAGGATAATCAGTGCGATTTATTAGCGGAATCCAGGCGTATTTTCCGTCTGGAAAAAGAAAAATGCCTCTACGGACTTACAAATTTCAAGAGTTTTCTGAAAGACGTTTAAAACCCGACCCCATTACGATCCAACACTTAGCATTATGTGTAGTGACCAGGAAAAGATTCAGACAAAAAAGCGCAGCGAAAAAATAGGTGTAAAACCTTTGGTTTTTTAATAAAAAGCCGGAAGATTAATAACAAATTTCTAGAAATTTTCGCGGCTCGCTCAGTTCGGCGACAATATTCTATCAATAAATTTTCGACGACCCCTCAAAGCATGGAAACTTCTAGTTAGATCGTGTCTGGAAAGCTTCCAAATTCATAATTATTTTTTTTTTAAATAACTACTTTTCAATAGTCTTGAATGAATTATTGCCGCACAATTTATCCAATAATTTGTAAAACAAAACATGTTCAATAAGGCTTGTTTTATAACAGTCTAGGATAATTCTATTACCCACACTCCACCACTGAAAAAAATCTCAATCCGCATCATAGGGCACTGTGAAGATCCAAAGCACGTCCCCTTTAACCTAAAATCCTGCATCCGCCTATGAACTGGGTCGTAAAGATGGAAGTGAAGGTGTGTATCCTAGTCTAAATGACAGTGGATTTGACGATGCATGTATCATGTTCCCACTTTTTTTTATTTAGAAGGGGTTTTACCAAAAAAAATATCATGTTCCCACTTTTCGGTGAAACCCTGGTAAATCAATAAGTGGGAACATGATACATGTAGAGAAATACAAGTTTATTTAAAGCTCAAATATCACTACAACACTGAACATTCACTAAGGACCGTGGATCACAAATAATACTATCTACAGAAATAACAAGGCACCTACAAATTCACCATACCCCTGCCTGCATTATATATATATATATATATATATATATATATACATGTATATATATATGTGTGTGTGTGTGTGTGTGCTTTATTTCTCATTGTTATTTTTCATTGATTTTACTGTAATTTGATTGACTTAATGAAAAATATGATATTTTTTCATTAAACCAATCAAAATACAGTGCCAAGCCACTGATGAAAATCCGATTAATTAATCCCATCTATAATGTAATGATAATTTTATAATCATTGTTTGATTATAAACTGATCATATTTGCTAACAAATGCCAATAAATGGTGATGCAGCGATAACAATCATTTGAACACGAACTGGAAAAATGTCGTATCAAGAAGGGATTTTCGTGTGAGCTTATAACGCCGTATCGAAGCTAAACAAAATGGCTCCGCACAGACTTGTACTGTCTCAACTAAAAGGCAGGCGATATCATGTTTTGATGGAGTGGATTTAAGTGGTCGAAAGGCAGTGGCAATGTTTAATGTATCCACTATCTAGGTCAACAGTTCAAATGCTTTTATAAAGATTCAGTGACACCGGAGATACAGTATAGAAATTGAACATCGAACTTCGAAGCGAGTTTGCTGTCCAGGTCTATCGGTAACTTTGACATGATCTTTGAGGCATCAAGTGATTTATTTCAATCAAAACCACGGGGGCGCGGAAATCTTTCCTACAGGCTCCAGTTTTCATTGAGCATATTACGCTCTAAAAAGATTTCCGAGCCCCGTGTCAAAACGTGGTTTGTTTACATTTCACAAGCCGCAGACTAGCCTACATACATTTGTACAGAACATCGGGTATATCTAGGGCCTAACGAATGTGCTGAATGTGGCGCAAAACTCCAAAGTTAAAAAAAATTAAATAAAAACTGAGGACTATGTGAAATGATAATCCACAAAGAGATGATTTTTGCAATAATAGAGACCAATCACCGGTACCCATCGGTTTTTTTTCTTTCTTTAATTTCCAGAGAAAACCTAGAAGAGCTAGAGTCTGCAGAATAGCTACTCGGGTATATCGGACCGGGGTAGCTCGGGTAACCTGAAATACACATATTTTTATTCAACCTTATACATTGATTTCTTGTTCGAAAAAAAGAAGAAAATGCTTGTTTCATTCATTTTTGTGGTAAGCCTAGTGTCTCTTAGCTTGCAGTCAGTTTAAGGCGCTTGATGAATTGATTGAAAGCTATCTAAATTACGTTTGAAAGAGTTGTCTTTCTTTGATAAACTAATACTGAGATGTATAAGAAGAGGAACTAATTGGCAATACTCCAGGTATTATTTCCGGAAGACGACACGTGCCACATGCAGTAATAAAAAAAACATGTCGTTATAACGACAGTATGTCTTATAATTACAAAAAAAGATAACGATTATGTAATATAGTAATCAGTTACAAGTCCCAAATATTTCTATTTGACTTACAGCTTCCATCTTTCTTTTATGTTTAGTTTCATATAATGAATACACGACAATTTTGTTGAAATGAGCGAAAGACACGTCTGCTAAAATGACCACGTGACATGTTCGTCAATTTTGCAGTTGCGTATCCTAACTCAGAATATTTATCCAAGTTGCAAAACGAAAAAAAAATGGTGGAAACATGTCGAAATTATCAAGATCATTATATATGATACTCCGTCATTAATCAGGAAGATAAACTTATAAATGTACTCTGTACCAACAAGAGTGCGTAAAGTTCATCGGTTAGCCAATTAGCAAACTATATTTGTAAACACTGTTTTGAATGAAGAAAAAACGCCTCAGTTTGGACCCAAAATGCCAGAAACTTGGTACACTGAACGCACAATAACCAAGTGTCGTCTACTGAATGTGATTTTAAAGTTGTATGACCTTTTACCACTTAGCAAATTTCATCAAGAGTTTATTTATTTCGTCAATCACTTAATCACTTCACTTTTTGTTGAAAATTATATATAAAAAAATTAGTTGCTTTCATATTATATCTCGTCTTGTCAAGACATTATTTTTATCAAATTATATGAAATCTGCTCGTGCTAGTGAAAAGCGTTTCTACGAAATACATTTGTAAAAAACTATACAAAAATTAATCGAAAATGAAATACAGCGAAACTTGTATATAAAAACCTCCTTAGGGACACAAGAAAACCAGTCTTCATAGGGAGGTGGTCTTTATATAGTGCATAGGCGTTGGAAGCAAATTGAAAGTGGGGGGGGGGAGCTAAACCAACTTAAAATACACACACGCCAGAAACGTCTGGGGGCTAAGCCCCAATTTTCAACACCTATGTCTATCTTTGCAAAAAAGGTGGGGGGGCTAAGCCCCCCTAGCCCCCCCCCCCCCCCCGGTTCCGACGCCTATGTAGTGGTTGATTTGTACACAAATGGCACTGATAGGGACAGCAAAAAATGGTCTTTGTGACCGGGCGGTCTTTATACACAGGTGATCACTAGAGCAGGTTCTACTGTATACCATTAAATTATCAACGTGTAATACTAAAGTGATATGACACAGACAATTTATATACCGTATAACTCATTCACGATTTATTCTTTTTAAATAGGAACAAAACGACACTTATCCCTGATGAATAGAAGCTGAAGTAAAATCCATATAACCCGGCAGGTTGGTGTGTCGGGAATCGTTTCTTGACCTGAATGCCCTGAGTTAGAAAAGATTTTGCCTACGCAATGTAAATGTTTCCATTTTTCAGAGTTGAAATTTGAAAATATTTTTAAAAAAAACTTATGTTCATTAATCAATAATATTACTGACAGAATTTGTTCGCCGACGGAACTTAACTAATAATAGTCTTTCAAATTATTACTGATTGTAACACAGTCGAAGTGATGATCAGAATCTTTTTTTTCCTTTTTTCTTTCTTCCTTCCTGCTGTACACATCCCTTGCCATGTAACAGAGTGATATGTACTATAAATTTGTTTGTACCTGGACGAGTTTAAATTTGATTTGGGGTAATAAAGCATGGCGACATAAAAAATTTCACAGGTAAGAGTAATCTTTCCTATTTGTCGCCATATCTACGAGTATCCAGTGAGGAAAGAAACGTTTTTCCTGTGAATTTTGTCGTAACCTAAAATTGAGTAGAATCGCCCGTATGATAATTAAAAGGTTACCCGCCACGCTATGTTATGTGGATTGTATTATAATAGGGGTCCGTTTTACGAAAGATCCTAAGTCCTAAATCCTGACTTTTAGTCCTAACTACCATGGCAACGCATCACTGATTGGCCAGTCCCATGACAATTAGGACTAAGACTTAGGATTTAGGATTTACGAACTATCGTAAAACGGGGTCCTGGAGTCTAAATCATTCATCTGGAGAAAATGGCCACCTCATGCACATATCATGTTGTAAATTTTGAATTAACTGGGTGTGAATTTTGTATTTACACACACCCAGCAAATTCAAATATATATATATATATATATATATATATATATATATATATATATATATATATATATATATATATATATATATATATATATATATATTCGTCGTGAATGTAGCTAATGTTAACAGAATCTTGAAAATAAATACTAGCTCAGTCATCCCTTGGACACATTTGGACTGGTCTAAGTCATTGATTTACAGAAGAGTCCATTAGATCAATTTTTCAGGGAGCTAAAGGGGAGTAACTATAAAACGTCAATTGACATTGTTAGGCAGATTCCCTTTTGTCTGCGATTTTTAGGAGATATTTTTATTTTTAGCCATATTTGACGAGTGTCCGGATTAACAAGCACGATTGTTTAAAAATATAGATTTTGGAGAATTTAGGCCTTGTTTAAATAACATTGGTCAAGCGGTTTCAGATTAACATAATTTTATTATCATACACGCTGACAGACGACCATGAAATGCAATAATTCGCTCGACTCTTCGGATCAGCTGAGGTTAAAAGGACATACCATGGTTTCATTCAATGATTAGAGAACGCACACATTTCTCTCTCTCTCTCTCTCTCTCTCTCTCTCTCTCTCTCTCTCTCTCTCTCTCTCTCATACAGATGTTTTCATGGTTTGAGTTTAAGTATTTTCAAAACTGGAGGCTAATGCTACTACTTGATTTAAATTTCTTATATATAAAAGTTCCACACAGAAAATTGATGTATAGGAAACATAGACGTGTCGAAAACCCGAGGAAAGGAATGTAGCTACTTTTAATGAAACTGTATCTTATAACATAACCCTTCGAGGATCTTATGTAAACAAAATCCATGAAGGTCAGAGGTCAGCTTACTCAGGATGTTACTGACTGATCTCTTCTGTAATAAATGACACGGTAAGAATATTCACATCAAGGTCATTACCGGTATTCGAACCGAATGAAATATGAATCAGAAAATTATTATATCTAGAAGAGGAAGTATCTTATTTTAGTTTATTCGTAAATATGATTGAACACTTTTTTAACACGCGTGAGCGCGCCTAAGAAAGGAGAAAGAGAGACCACAAATAACAAATTCGAAATCTCAATCTCTCTCTCTCTCTCTCTCTGTGATCAAAATATTGTATAAACCTTCAATGATATTTTAACATAATTATGGCGCCTTTTCAAATTAAAATAATGTTCAATTGCAAATATTTTTTCTGTCTTAAAGGCGTTGTGTGGTGTCACGTCTTCTGATGAAACATTTTCGCTTAGAATAGTGAAGGAGAAAGTATTTCTACATTCTATAAATTTCATTTGAACTGGCAAGCAAGATAATGTCAAAGAGACGAATTTGCTCAGAATCGCTCAAATGATGAATTGAAAATGCCAGAATTCTACACGCAACATTTAAATTCAAAGTGTAACCCATCAACAGTTCATTCCATTGACGTTAAATGCGAGATTTTGCGAGATTATGAGCGATACATTTTGTAAGACTCGCAGAATGATTACAGATGAATACGGCATTTCTGAATAATGTATTCTAAGATCATACATATTTCACTTCACCTTTAGCGCTGAAGTAACAGAAATTCATAAACATGGACTCTGCCAGTGCTTGGCATGATACAATCTCTTACATAGAGTTGTCGGTCCTTGCACTATCGATCAATCTGTCAACGTGACGATTTTACAAGATTCTTGTAAAATATATAGTTGTGCTCTAGATTTTCCTCTTTATAAGCTATTTGCCTTTTTGCATATATAATTTTCATTTTTACATAGAATAATTTACTATTTGAGGTAGAAATACTTTTTGTTAAAATGGCTATAAATATAGGGACTATATTTTTGTGAAAAGTATCCGTATTCTGAGTAATTCGGTTTTTGTATTCATTCTGTTGGTTACATGATCAGGTGTTTTGGGACTGCTTTTTGGACTTTGAAAAAGATGACGGGGTGCTTGGACCGTCAACTCTGTGTAAGAGATTGGGCATTATATGCTACCTCTTTGTTGTCTGTTGTCTTGGAGACTTTCGAAGGTATCTCTTGTAATGCAGAGAGCTTGGCTTGAAACTAATTCTGCGGCTAAACTTAAACCCAAACATATTATATCATACGCGGATAAGAAGACCACATTGGCACCTTTGAAACTAACTGTGGGTTATTTATATCAATGTATGTACATATGTTTAACTGTAGTAACCAAATAAGTTTACGTAGAAATGCAATTTTGACCTTTGACACGATATTAGTTAACGAGAATATTTAAGTTGTTATGTCAGCTATGAGTAAAAAGATTTTTCAAGAAAATAACAAAGAAGAATAACTATAGAAAGAACTCCGACACCAAAGAATAAATCTTCAGGATGTCCAAGATACATCTAATCTGATGAATAGTGAACAAACACAGACCAGGTGCCAGGGAGTAGTAAGCATCCCCTGTTGACCGGTCACACCCGCCATGCGTCCACAGAAAAATTCAAATGAAATAAGTGAGAAACAAATCCTCGTCACAAATGGTAAAGACGACTCAACAGCCGCTGTCGAACAGGTAACTCAACATTTCATTTAGTGAAATAGAGTAATTACAAACAAGGCCATTATACCGACCGCAAAATTTGCGGAACGTTAATTGAATCAAACGCAATTATTTGAAAACGCTGTGCCAATAACATGTCAGTAAGTATTTTACTTCTGTATATGAAATGTTCATATGCTGAACACGCCCTGACATATCGGATCATTTGTGAGATATAAACATCATATGCAGATGATTGCCGGATATTATTACTTAAATGTGAAAATTTTTCGATGGAAAAACCGAAATCGTCGCTTTTGTCGTATAACTTGGTTGTTATTTTCCCCTCTCTGGCTATAGCAAGTAAAATGCCCAAGTAGGAGGCGTGTGTGCCGTTGTTTCTGTTGTGTCTCTAATTTCTAGTTCATTGTGATATATCGCATTGATACTTAGACATTTTACTTTTATTCCAGCAAACTTCAGTGATGATGGTGTCCAAAAGTCCCTTTGAACGCGATCAAAATCAACTAAGATATACAATACTGTATATTTACTTTCCAACGAATTCTATTGCAAACTCGAGCTCCACTGACGAGAGGATGAGACGGTGTTATTGATAGAAACGATAATCTTGGGCATGACCTTTTTGCAAAATTACAATTTTTTTTTTTAAATTTACAACCACTGGGCCATTGCCACTGCTGGTAGACGGTAGGAGTACCCGAGGGTATACATCAACCCGGTACGTACCTGGTATTTCGGTACCAGTATAAAGATACCAGATAGCCTACTAAAGTGTTAATCTCCAGTATGTCCAAGATACAATATACAAATTTGATGAATATTGGACAAACACGGACCTCTAGAAATCTATGTCGCAAATACAAGCACCTCGGGTACCCATTACACACAATACAGCTAAGATGATCATAGTGTCAGAAAGTTAATCTAATATTCTTTATTTTGATGTAAATAATATTATAATAAGATGTTAATTTCTTGCCTCGGAATTTCATTAAAATTTTGCGATGTGGTTCCGTGTCCAATACTAGCAAATTATACAGGCACATCGAGTACAAAAACCTGCAGTTTAACTTAATGATTTTAAAATAACATAAATAAAGCTTAGATGAGCATTGTATAAGATTTTCAATTTAAATTAATTTCTATTCAAGTCCATTTATTTTAATTTCTGTCGACCGGTCACACCCGCAGTGACTCCACGGAAAGAAATGCTCGTCAAAACTGGAACAGACGACTCAACAATAATACGACAAATTAGATAATATACAAATTGTCCCAACACGAAGAACAATTTCGATGTCAAACGGGATGGGGCCAGGTGACCGGAGGGAGTCAGCGTCTTCTGTTAGCATTACACATCCGTCGCAAATGTCACATGGAAACCTCTCGAGTTCGGTGAAAAGGTCAAGCTCGGTGAAAATGGAATGGAAAATGCATAGGCATCAAAATCTTATATTTTGTGAAAATAAAGTCAGGTCCAGTGTGGTATGCATATACAAATAGAAAAAGTTGAATTAATCATTTGCAAGTGAATAATTGCCAAACTGGGTTCCTCAAGCACTTTTCGCAAAATGTATGGGAATTAAAGATTTTTATGCCTGGTATATCTCTTTATTGTCATCAAATTATCAATCTAAGTAGTAAAACAGGGAAGAAAATGTTTGAAAAAACACAGGTAATGTCCTTTTTTGCTTCCAAGGTTATGACCATATAAAACATCTCAGATACCAAAGTATAAATCTTTAGGATGTCCAGGACACAGAAACAAATCCGGCAAAAATGGTCAAACACGGACCTCTGGAAACCAAGAGTGGGATCAGGTGCCGTGGAGGAGTAAGCACCCCCTGTCGACCGGTCACACCCGCCGTGAGTCAAGTCCTAATGAAATACGTGGGGAACGAATCTTCGTCACAATTGGTACAGACGTCTCAACAACTGCCAACGAAAAGGCAACTCTACATTTCACCTAGTAAAACAGAGTAATCGCAAACAAGACTATAATACCGACCGTGAAATTTGCTGAACGTTGACATCAAACGCGGTTTTCGATATCCCTGTGTCAATAATTTTTCAGTGAGTAGTTTACATCTATATGAAATGTTCATATGTTGAACACGCCCTGGCATATCAGATCATTTGTGAAATATAAAATCCATATGCGGGTGACTGTGGGATGGTACTACTTAAATGTGGAAAATTTACGATGAGAAAGCCGAAATCGTCATATGAACAATTGGCTACCAATCAATAAAGTGACAAATTCATGATTGATGTAACTGATGTGTAGAGAATGTTAATCTGGTTTGATTAACTTATTTTAACGTATTAGTCATTTTCGCAATCAAAATTTTCAAATATCACAATTTTAAATCAACAAACTTCAAAAGTAACGTCGGGTACAGTGATCATTAGATATACCAATACATATTTAATTCTTGGAATAATTCTTAGAAAAAAAATCTTTCCATATCATTTTCCAATAACAAATATCATAAACATAATACCAAAGTTATAATGCTCAAGACGATCGTTTCTGTCAATTAGACGTCATCAGTTGAGCTCCAATTTAAAATGTATGTGTATTTTCTAAAGAGAAAGTGGTATCATACAAGGCCAAATTCTAAATCTAAACGTATAGTCAAAATCCGTCTAAGAGTAACCACTGTAAAAAGATGACTATCTTAGCTTTGGAAAAAAATTGGAATTTAAATCAATAATAAGCGGTGTGGTATGACTACAGAAATATCGGTTAAGATTTCATTTTCCCTGATAAATAAGAAACCTAAATTTCTTACATCTTCATACAGATAACCATTCTCAACTCATTTGGATTAAGATTTTCAGAACGATACACCCTATGAGGGATATTTTTTTGTTTGTTCAAGATTTCGATACGTAATAATGACGTGTATCTGACTTTCTGGCGAAACCTACTTCATCTAGAGTTCCAGAAGTTCTGTTTATCATATAAAAATCTGGCAAATGAGACTGTAATCTTCGTGATAGAAGACAAGTCGTCATATGGTCCCCTTGAAGCAACTTCAGCTAAATTATCTTTTACATAGCGGATCATCTTCTGTAAATATATTATCGACGACTAGAGAAATTTAATCCTCTGTTAAATGATTAATGCGATGAGATTTTGTTATAACAAATGTAGAAAAACTTTGATAATTTCTACATTGATTATGGACTTTTCAAATTTTTTTTACTTTTATTGAGTTATTGAAAGAAAAAGTGTAATATTTGGATAATTTGCATATAACAATACAATGGTTGCAATAAAATATGTTTCTTCCGTAAACCTCTACCGCACAGGATGGTCATATAAAATATTATAAGTAGTTTAATTATAGATAATTTTATGAATAATTGAGGAAACAGGCTAGAATGAAATACTCAGGTATTGGGCTCGCTCTCTCTCTCTCTCTCTCTCTCTCTCTCTCTCTCTCTCTCTCTCTCTCTCTCTCTCTCTCTCTCTCTCTCTCTCTCTCTCTCTCTCTCTCTCTGCTGTATATCAACAAAAGATTTTGTTTGTTGATGTATCAAGGGTCTGGCTAATCCAGCAAGTCAACAAACGTTTCGATTTTATCATTTTCACCGTCAAGATTCCACACCTATCTTATTTCAGTATTTGTGGGAGATGGGAGGTGAGTAGATGCCTGAAGTTCATCATTCACCAAGTACATCGTTTCATAGGGAAAGTTTCTCATGTTAAAAAAATAAAAGCAATGTATCCCAGATCTGAAAATGAAATATAGGCGACAAATCGCTTTAAACCGTGAATATTTATCCACTCACAGATTTGATTTATGTACACCAAGATTAGTTATATAGATATCAGCTATTATCATAGATAATCTTGTGTGGAGAGAGAGAGAGAGAGAGAGAGAGAGAGAGAGAGAGAGAGAGAGAGAGAGAGAGAGAGAGAGAGAGACTTATTTTCAGAATTTCCAATAGAGAAAGTAGTACGGGTAGTACTACTGATAGTAGAAGTAGTGGTAGTAACGAGTAGTAGTAGCTATAGCAGTAGTAGTAGTAGTAGTAGTAGTAGTAACAGCAGTAACGAGTAGTAGTAGTAATAGTAGTAGTAGTAGTAGTTATAGCAGTAGTAGTAGTAACGAGTAGTAGTAGTAATAGCAGTAGTAGTAGTAGTAGTAGTAGTTATAGCAGTAGTAGTAGTAGTAACAGTAGTAACGAGTAGTAGTAGTAATAGCAGTAGTAGTAGTAGTAGTAGTTATAGCAGTAGTAGTAGTAGTAACGAGTAGTAGTAGTAGTAGTAGAAGTAACGAGTAGTAGTAGTTATAGCAGTAGTAGTATAGTATAATCAGTTGTTGTTGTTGTACATGAACTACTAGTATCATCATCATAATCATCATCATCATCAGTAGCAGTGATCAGTGGAGAAAGTACTATTGATAGTATTAGTAGAAGTAAGGAATAGTAGCAGTAGTAGTAGTAGTAGTAGTAGTAGTTGTAGTAGAAGTAGTAGTAGCAGTAGTAGTAGTAGTAGTAGTAGTAGTAGTAGTAGTAGTAGTAGCAGCAGCAGCAGCAGTAGTAGTAGTAGTAGTAGTAGTAGTTGTAGTAGTGTAAACCAACCCACAAATATCAATAACTCAAAGTTCGGTCTGTGATCGTATAGTTTTATTCTCAGCACAGCAGAGTACAGCAATGGTAACAAATGTTTCAAACAATCAGAGAGTATGATGGTGTTCTCTCTAGGCGGTTTCCCGCTGGTCTCTCTCGTTTCCAGAACTCCAGTGCTTATATACATTTGTCAGTTTTGACCAACGCAAAACACTAAAGTTCTAGAAACTTCTAGAGAGTTAAATGCATCTACAATTGGGAGAATATGGGCGCCGTCATCATCAAAATCTGTCATAATGCAACCTTTGGTAACCTTTTTACACTATCATTCTTAGTACAACTTCAGTACTTTATATTCATTATCATTAACATCAAATCTTGTTTACCAAAACTGATGATGACAGATATTTGACCTTTTAACATGCAGCTTCAATTGCTGCTGAATTTGTAAAGGTGTTGACAAGTTGTTTATCCAAAACAGTATATTGTAATAATGCTAAGTAATAATACTAAATATTATGCTGAGTAATTTTGAATTTGGAATTTTATATCTAAATTAACTTTGTCAACATATTTACTTGACCGAATTAGAAATCATGTAATTTTAGCTGCCCGTATTTTCCCAAATACATATAATACACATCAATACTATTTCAAGTCACACCAATTTATTTACGTATATAATTTCCTAAAAGATTTATCTCCCGTACCTCATATTGTTACAGTAGAAGTAGTAGTAGTAGCAGCAGCAGTAGTTGTAGTAGTAGTAGTAGTAGCAACAGCAGCAGCAGCAGTAGTAGTAGTAGTAGTAGTAGTAGTTGTAGTAGTAGTAGTAGAAGCAGCAGCAGTAGTGGTACTTGAAGAAGCAGTAGCAACAGCAGCAGTAGTAGTAGTAGTAGTAGTAGCAAAAGTAGTAGTGGTAGTGGCAAAAGCAGTAGTAGTAGTTGTAGTAGTAGTTTTGGTGGTGGTGGTAGTGGTGGTGGTGGTGGTAGTAGTAGTTGTTGTTGTAGTACTTCCACGAGAACTACCACTACTACTATTCTAGTTACCACAATTCCTTATGCTGCTGTCAGTCCTTCCGAAACTTTCAATATATTTCAAATTACACAAATATAATAATTAATATGCTGCTGTTTTGTATTGATATAACGAGCGGCGGGACTACTTAAAGCCTCGCCACTCGTCCCAGTGAGGCAGGGAGAGAGATGTTTAGTGTGTGTGTTTATGCCCTTGCTGGAGTTAATTCCAGCAGTTTTTAAAGCGCCGTTAAACTTCCTCAACCTGCCGAATGTAATCAAACTACACACCCTCTACCATTTACCCCTCACCTGCCACTGTGCGGACAGGAAATGGATTCTTACCTCTGAAAATCTGGGGATCGAACCAGGAACTTTCATGTTGAAGAAATGGTGCTCTTCCAACTGAGCGACTATGTCTGCTATCATTAATATATTCATATGTTGGCTTTTTCATTAGCAAAAGTTTGGCATCTAAATGCTGGTTACTTCTCCGTTTGACAGAAATGATATTACATTATTTCATATTCTAAGAATGACCATAATCTGAAACTAAACTTAATATCATCAATTTGTAGTGAAAATGAATATGCTTTTTTGGAATTTGAAACATACTTAAGTTTACACAGAAAATAGCGTGAATATAAAAGTGTACTTAGTCCACATCAATGCAGAAGTTTCGTATATCTAACTAACTATCGAAAGAACAGATTTTCAAGAAGATTTTAAGTAATTGCTAAAGGAGGTTAAAAAAAAGGGTCGAACTGGATAGCCAATCAAAATACAAATGCAAATCCAATTTTTTACTATATACCTACCACACCGCAACGTCTCACCATACATATGAAGTGTGCGCGTTGCAAAATTTGACAAATCAATCTTAAAATTGAATTTGTTATCATAGTTTCCTTAATGTAAATATCTCAAATACCAAAATATCAATCTTCAGGATGTCCAGAATACAATATACAAATCTGGTGAATATTGAACTAACGCGGACCTCTGGAAATCCATAGGTGACATCATGTGCCATGGAAGAGTAAGCATTGTTGTAACCTAGATACACGGTCTTCATTTTAAATCAATGTCACGAGTTAAATAAAGATATATTTATTCTTTACGGCAATGCAAATCGTGATTTCTCAGCCTCGAGTTGGTTTTCAGGATTTGTTGCAAGTGATTCTTATCTATTTAGTTTTCCCCGTTTCACATCATCAGCCATTGTAATTCTACCAATTGCTATATGGTCTATTTCCGCAGTATATCTGCCACTGTATGACAATGCTACTATATAGCCTCAATGACGTCAGTTTGACATCATCAGCCATTGTAATTCTACCAATTGCTATATGGTCTGTTACCACTGTATGACAATGCTACTATATAGCCTCACTGACGTCAGTTTGACATCATCAGCCATTGTAATTCTCCCAATGGCTATATGGTCTGTTACCACTGTATGACAATGCTACTATATAGCCTCAATGACGTCAGTTTGACATCATCAGCCATTGTAATCCTCCAAATTGCTATATGGTCTTTTGCCGCAATACATAGCTCATCCTGTGTATAGGGCTACCTATCGTGGATGATTAATGCCCTTGATCGGAACTCTTCAAATCTGCTATGGAGTGTAACGCAGTAAACGTCCTGTTAAAGTCTACCGCGGTAAAGTGGCACATCCGGGTTTTGTCAAAAAGCAAAACAATAAGGACTATACTTCAAAAATAGGAATGCACAGGTAAAATGTGACTCCATGTATTTCGTAAAGCTCTAATGTTTTTGTTGCCGAAAACAAGCAGGTCACCCCTGTTATGACTCAATTTAGACTCGCTGTGTTTGGAAACAAGTGCCAATTTACCTTGTACACCTATACATTTATGAAATCCCATTGTAAATAGAGACTGTGTGGTCACGCATTCATCTTTAAACCTAACTATTAAATGCATCGATACTGCATTGTCCAAATAATCTTATCTTTAGCAGTTTTATTTGGGATTCGCAATTGTTCTTCATGTTGAGACCATTTACATTTCTCGTATTCTAATGGACTTGAGTTCCGATTATCAATTGGTACTTCTTCATTTTTACCTTTAACTCATTTTTGAACTTATATGATATATTTTTTTAAAAAACATTCTATTGAAATATCATACTTAAATTTACCTAATAAAGACTGGAATATGATAGGGTGAAAAGGAAATGCTTACTCCTCACGACACCTTATCCCATCTTTGGATTACCATGGGTCCTTGTTTGTCCAATGTTCCCCAGAAGATTATGGACTATGGTATCTGTGATTTATACAGAGATTCTACAACGAGTGTTAGTTGATTATCATGTTTATCTAACTCGAGTTAGTTAATTTTCAAAAGTTGAAAAGACACGAGGTTTATCGTGTGTCTCTACAAATTTTGAAAATAAACTAATGAGAGTTTGTTGTTGAATCTGTTTCTACAATAACTAAAAACATTGGTAGTATGGATTATTAGCATAAATCACGTTTAGACACTTTCGGACTCGGACTCTCATGGTAGCATCAACCATGTACCTCGCTTCAATCTCCAGATTACATCAATATGTAAAAGGTAGGAAACCCATTGTTATACTTCAATAACGGACCACTTTCCCCCAATTACTTTGATTGCCAACTTTGACCGCCGACAACTGGTCTAATGCAACTTCATCTACAAACATTTCATAACAGTAGTGGTGCGGGCTCGGCCAATGATATTTATTCAGCCCCGTTGGTTAATTGAGTGCAGTTTCATTTATACAACCGCTTGGCTTGAGAATGCTATAACAACACAAGTTATGGTAGAAATAATAATCTTAGTTGACAAGACCACGTAAGATGTAAGAATCATTATGTACCAAAGCAACAAACTATACTCAAGCTCATTTACTCATTACAACGGACGCACAACTTTTACTGCATTATTTTAACTATATGTATATAGTAATTTGTAAAACTTCTGGTAATGACTGAATAAAGAAACATTATTTCAACTGCATAAAATTTTGAATCGATTTCTCCAATAAACTATGAATATCATTTTGAGCATGTCACTCAAATATGTACTGAAACTATTTGTATATTTTTGAAATTTTCATCCATTCAGTAAAAGTTTTTATCAATATTTACCATTATTTGACGTATATATACAATAGCGTTCAGGTGCGTAAATAGATATTGAAGAAATATGGTGACTTCGGCCAAGGCACTTTGAAACACCGTTTCTGTTACTGAGAAATGCAAGAATAGAAACCAAGAAAATAGAAATAATATAGCCTACTATCCTCTCTCTCTGTCTCTCTTAACTTCCTCGTTAAAAGTTCATGTACGTTATGACTGTCTTAGGTATATTGTACATGTGATGCTTTGGGAGATGAATTTAGATAAGCGTTACGCTTTTTCTCAAATGCCATAATGTATCATAATGTATTGCAATATATTTGAAATAAATACAGCTGAAACTAAAAATAGAAACCGGAAACTGCAATATCTAGAATAGCAATATAAGTATAACCACATATTGATATGGACTGTACTCAGGGCTGAATCAATACAATATGACGATCATTTCTGTATCCAAATAAACAACCTCGGCACGAAAGATATGAACCCTCCAAAACCAGATATACAGATGGAAACATTTAATGCCACCACGAACTGATTTCTGTGACGTTACTGGATATTCTGAAGCAATTGGAACTTTCTTTCATCTTGTTTCTGTGTTTAAAATCCATGTAATAAATCAATAGACATTTCTAGACAATGATCTATGCTCGTGTCAATCTGTAAACTTAAAATATTTCAGTCTGGAAGTAGCCATCCAACATACAGTTTACACTGTTTACAGTGTAGAAACGAAAAACATACAAGAAGTTATACATATATGGAAACGCTGAAAAAGAAAATGAGTGTATTTTATAATCCTGTTTGAAAGTAAAATGAAGTACAAATAGATAACCGAAATTCAAAGTCCATTACAATACGACAAATTAGATAGAGTGAAACTTGTATATAAAGACCCTTTTACGGACACCACAAAACCAGTTTGATTTGTACACAAATGGAACTATTGGGGCAACAACAAAAAACGGTCATTATGTGGTTTTTATACACAGATTATCGCTAAAGCAAGTTTAACTGAATACAATTGGTCTCAACATAAAGAATAATTGCGAATCCCAATTCTCAACAGGTGTCCGGAATGTTTCATTGTCCCCCTATTAGAATGCCACACCCGTCACAATGACCGTTGGGAATGGAGTTTACTCACTCCTAAATGATATCCGGTTCCACCTCTTAATTTCCCAGAAGCCTGCATTCCTCCGGTATTCATTATATATCTATGGCAACCAAGAACACATTAATAAGTTAAACCTTGTTAGTCTCAATCGAACTTTGTTTTTCGTTATAAAACTAGTTTTTCTTCAGTCAATGAAAGTTTAGAGAAAGATAGAAAAATATGAGATACAAATGTGTATAAATCTTCAGGATGTCCAGGATGCATATACTAATCTGATGAACATTTGGTAACACGATCGATCGATAGATAGATAGACCGATAGACAGACAGATAGACAAACAAATAGATAGATAGATAGAACGATCGATCGATAGATAGACAGACAGATCGATCGATAGATAGATAGATGGATAAATGGACAAATAGATGGGTGGGAGTGTGTGGATGGATAGATACTATAGATCAGAAAATAATTTTGTGGGGTTAAGATTTCCTTGCTTTGAAAATTAAAAAGATTAGTCGATATTAAATTTCGTTGAAATAAAAACATATATAATGGAACTTATTAGGTATTATAATATAAAATTTTGTCGTGGCTTAAATTTCGTTGATAAATGTAAACAACGAAATAAACGAAATTAAAACCGCAACATTTTCTGATTGTACAGTAGATAGATAGATAGATAACATGTATAGGTAAATCATATATAATTTGAAAGACAAACTACGGACCACCCACCATATACGAAATACATTCCCTGAGATATCAAATATGTTATCAAAATATGAATACTTGTACACGCGTACTTCTGGAACACATCTCGCATAGTAAAGCAAATGTTTTTGGAGCCTAGTGTTTATCGCCGCGTCGACTTTGACACCATGTGGTTTTCCGTCGAAATCTTCAATTTAATTGGATAATTTGTCAGTTGAACGATAAACTCTTGTTTGGTAGAGATTGATGTCCTCCCGGTATATTAAAGTATATGGTATAATAATATTAAACATTATTTACTTGTAAAATCATTCGATAGTGATATTTTATATGTACATAGCTACTATCAAAAACATTCTTATCATGTTAACGAAATACCTATCCAGCTTATTTCTGGTTAATAACCGTTATGCTAATCATTTTGTGATTTGTTTGTCCGTCTGTCCATCCGTCTCTTTATCTGACTGGCTTGCATATCTATATATCAATCTATCTATCTATCTATCTATCTATCTATCTATCTATCTATCTATCTATCTATCTAACCACGGATCTATCTCGAAGTCAATTTTTCTATCTATCTATCTATGTCTGTCTGTCTATCTATCTATCTATCTATCTATCTATCTGTCTATCTATCTATCTATCTATCTATCTATCTATCTCTATATATATATATATATATATATATATATATATATATATATATAATATATATATCTGTCTGTCTATCTGTCTTTCTATATATCTATCTATCTGTCTATCTGTCTATCTATCTTCAAATACCAAAGTATAAATCTTTAGGATATCCAGGACACAGATACAAATCTTTTAAAAATGAACAAACACTGACCTCTGGAAACCAAGAGGTGGGATCAGGTGTCATGGAGGAGTAAGTATCCCCTATCTTTCTATCTATCTATCTATCTATCTATCTATCTATCTCTAACTATCTATCTGTCTATCCCTCCAACCATCAATCCATCCATCTATCTATATACTTGTTATTTAATGTTAATATTTCAATTAACCGATCAATAGTTCACATATTTTGTCATCCGCTATAGACCTTATCACAATCACTGCGGTCCTACTAATTTCACCTGCGCACAAACACTTCCAGGCGGCATCAGGAAGTTTAGTTCCCAAAACCAATCGTGCTCTATGAAAGACAAGACATACACAAGGGTACGATTTGTCTCTCAGTGGATAGGATTTGTCTTGGGTACGAAACGTTTTTGGTTAATGTTCGAATCTCTAGTATTATTATGACAATGTTTCTTCATATGTGTTTGGAATTCTCTCTAAAAATGATATTGTATAGCTTACATAATATATAGCATGTTTTTCCTACCCTGTCCACAAATGCCCTAAGAGAAATATGTAATACCGAGGGAGCGTAGATTCGAACATTAACAAAGCTAAAGATTGATAAGATATACGCTTCCATTTTGTTTTACGATTTTTTTTCGATCAAATTACATTTTCATTTAAAAACTCGATAAACGGACGAAAGCAAACATTTCTAAGATGCATACTTGTTCCTGTGACTTTAGTGATATCTTTAAATTATACAAATGTATTGTACTCTGTAAAAAATGATCAGTAGAAAAAAGAAAATAATATTTTTTTGGCAATATTAATTTTTATTGTAAATTATCAAAATATGACACAATCGCAATAACAGTAAATTTAAAAACAATATGATTCCATTTGTATTATCATGGAAAATGGTAAATACATATTACCCAAGTTGTAGTTTCGCAAAAAGAGGTCAAACAAATGCTCGAAGGGATCGTTTCTGTCCACAAGACTTCATCATCTGAGATCGAATTTAAAATTGATGTAGAGTTCCAAAAAAGACAGTTGTGTCATGCAAGGTTAAAAAATAACCTAAATGTATTCCGAAGTCCGTCTAAGATTGGCCTTGTATGATACCACTTTATGTTTTGGAACTCTTAAACTGTAACAAGATTATGTCTAAGCTACTGAAGAGTTTAGAACTGATGGAGAAATATTCCTTCGACACAACTGAAATCACATTCATCCATTTAATTTCCGACTGACTGACGGAATGCAACCAACCTGCCCGGTCTCACCGATAGAATACCATTGCTACTTTCCATTTTTTTATACGCCATTTACATATATCATTGTAATGACTTAGAGGGTAATTAAAATTGTTTACAGTTGCAAAAAACATGTTGATTTATGAATACTGGATGAAAATACTTCATAAGAATAAAGGAACAGGTCAGCTAATGAATGGGCATAGAATTATCGATAATCCTTTCAAATAACTACACAACTAATTTACAGTGCTGTAGTTCTTTCACCTTTGGCTAATATTATCATTAATAGGCACCTGACAACTGAAAAAAGGTGTCTTCAACAAAACGAAGAACACCGCGAGAGACAAAATCATAAAGATTTGTCATATTATTACTGTAAATGGTTATTAATTAAAATATAAAGGGCCATTAGCTTTGTTTTCCAAAAATATTAACTTTGTTTTTACTACTTAGATTGATATACAATAACAAATAAGAGATTTTACATAGGCATGCAAATTCTTATATGAAACATGTATTCCTATATATTTTGTATATATATATATATATATTATATATATATATATATATATATATATATATATATATATATATATATATATATATATATATATACAAAATTTGGCACATTGTCACGTCAATAATAAGTGTTAACATATGCGTTAATGTTTAATAATATGTTTAATAAATTTGGAAATATTTTGCAAAACAAAACAAGGATTTTTTAAAATTGGATATTAAATTTTATCGTATTTAATTTTTAACAAGAGTGTTTAACTAACTATTTTGTTCTTTCTACCCGTAGTGAGATGCACTCTAATATATAGTTTGATGAAATTCATCTGCTGTTTTGTTTTCAATACAAAGTTTACAAAACAGGTAAACAATGTTTTATTTTTGTCTGATATTTGTTAATTCCGGTTTTATGACGAGCGTTTAGCAGCTAGTATACAGTAGCAATCTGTTTTAATGAAATGCTAGGTATGAACCAGATAATGGTAAATACCCGGATTTTCCTGATTCCAAGTTAAACAATTTTTTTACCACTAAGTTGCTGTGGTTGGTCTTGAAATTCACACTAAATATCTATTTTCCCTAGGAATAAATTTAATGTGTAGACCAATAGTTCTACAAGTGATGTCACAATATTGAAATTTACATATTAATGGCATCATAGCATGAAAAGTATGACACGTTAAATATAAATCATAGATAATGGTTCTATTTAAGATATTAACATATTTATCATGTACATCGTTTCCTTTCAATAAAATGTTTATTTCATTCACTCGATAATTTAAACTTAGCCACAACACCAGCGTCAATGTTTAGTTATTGGGATATATTTAAGCAGCTGACTGTTAAAGCCATATAAAACATTTGCTCAATTGTATGAAATATATGCCTTTGTTGTGTAAGTGATGAGTAAGAAATTAACAAAAGTAAATAAACCTGTTTATCATATTACCTTTAAATACTGTAAATCCGGTTTTATTCTTGATAATTTTATTTACGGGTAATTTCTTGCTCGCGAAAATAAAATTATCGCGTGATTAAGTATGATAACAGTATGACGAAATGGGGACATATGGAATCGCGAATAAATTAAAATATTATCGCTAAAGTCCCGCGACTTTTCTTGATAAATTAAGCTAAAATCATAACAGATTTGACATATTATTACGAGTAAAAGATTTGTTATTATTATTATGGTTATTAATTAAAATATAAAGGGCCATTAGCTTTGTTTTCCAAAAATATTAACTTTGTTTTTAATACTTAGATTGATAAACAATAACAAATAAGATATTTTACATAGGCATGCAAATTCTTATATAAAACATGTATTCCTATATATTTTGTGAAAATAAGTTCAGTTCCAGTGTCGTATGCATATTTAAATAGTAAAGTTGAAAGTTGCAAAAAAATAATTGGTAAACTGGGTTTCTCAAGCAATTTTCACAAAACTTATAAGAAAATTAAAACAAAGCTAGTACCACTTTAAGAATCAATATCAGTTAAATGTTCAGTTTTCAATCCATTCACTTTGATATTTCAATTACTTCATATCTTTAAGTCATAAAAAATGTTATCAATATTACTAGGTGACCAGAATTAAGTATTCATCTTAAAAGATATCATGAATTCTTTTTTTTTTTTTTTTTTTTTTTCATTCTTATCATTCTGTTGTATAACTAGCTAAGGACACCTGTTTTGACATAAATTCATATTGTTCATCTAATAATTATATCTGTTTTAATATTACTGTATACCTTGGAATTGTCACTCCAGTGTAATTTTCGCCCCTAGAATTTATAATGAGACAAGATTTTCAAGCTAAATAATAAGCATGTACATGCATGCCATCCATTTTGACTATGGTGATTTAGAGCGAATTTAAGACGGGGTGAATATGTTTTCTGTCGTAAAAGGGGGCGAAAATAACGAGGAGCGAAAATAACCAGGCAAACTGTATTGTTTACATCTTAAAATATATTTTTCTTACTTGACATATTCACTTTCGTTTCATTTTAGCCATTTTCGCCCTTAGACGGATGTGCAAATTTATAATGAAGGGGAAACTATCAAGCTATTGGAAAAATAAAAAAGTTGACATACTTTTTGTACGCAATGTGTTGAAATGTTTGTTGTTGTTGTTTTTTTTTCATCTTTGTTTGACGACATATTCAACAATTTTTCAGTTATATAGTAGCGGCCAATATCTTGATGGTGGCGGGAAGAACCTGGTTACGGTGTACCCGGAATAGACCACAGGCCTTCCAGAAGTAAACTGGCAAACGTTCTCACAAAATCAGCTTAGGTTCCAGCGTTGACCATAAGTGACAGACTTAAACATCGGAGCTCCCCACCCCACCCTGTGTTTAAATTCGAGCGATCACACTAAAAGTGAAAGTCACGTGAGTGTTGTTTTTTTTTTGACAAAACAAATCAAATGCTTGTGTCATAGTGGGCGTGGCGCGAAAAAGAAACCAAGCTGTGTTAGACGCTCAGAGCTTGAACTTGAATAATGCTGCACTTCAGTATTCATTCCTTGTAATGATCGTATTTGAAAATGCAAGAATGACTTCGGTTTTAATGTAATAATCTTAAACTGCGTTAGAATCTGGAAAGTGGAATATATCGTACACCTACAAAAATCACATTACATTTCTCATTTTAAAGCGAATCTTAATCATGGCTATTGACTGTTAACTTACATAAAGTTCATTTTTATATTCAAAATTCTAGGTTATATAGTTTAGTTTTAGGGCAATCTACCCGCTGCCTTTGCCAGGCTGGAAATTTTTATCATGTTGTAAAATTAAATTTAGATCATGTTTGAAACTTAAGTATATCAAGTTATATATTTCAGTTTAAATGAAATCTACCTGCTGTCTTGGCCAAGGCCGATTTTTTTTTATTAAGTGGTAAAATTAGATTTATATGATATTTGGTAAAATAGCACACAGATGATGTTTGATAATTAAAGTTGAGACGATGAAAATATGAAAAGTTTACTGTACAGAGTAGAATAAGAAATCTAACCAACGTGTATCAACAACCGTTTTTATATATTTATTTTTTCAAACACATCTAGAAATGAATTCATTGACTCCAGAGGTATATCATTAACATTAATCAAATTAAACGTTGAAGTGTGCTTATTCAAGACTATATATTTAATTCATACGTTTATATCCAGGTAATGTCACTGTACCACAAACTAAGGAACTCATTCCAAGATCCTACAACGACAAGGTGTCTGGGTATCGCAGTGGTTAGCGCACTCGGTTCTTACAAATGTCACCTGGGTTCTATCCTCGGATTAGAGAGGGGAGTATGTGGGCTGGTGTGGCGGTCGAGAAGTCGGACACATGATTTTTTTTCTCCTTGTACTCTTGTTTTCTGCCACAGCAAAGACCAACTAACACCAACTTCAGAGGTAACGAGAGACATTTATATAATATTTTTAAACTTGTTTGTTAATCGTTGTAAGATCATTCAAGTTTAATTTTAAAAAAACAACAACGACAGAATAGCTTTATATAGTCAGTGTATGCACTAGATAAAATCGCTTTCTTTCTTCAAATGGTAATAAATGGTTTTAGTACAAAACACGTTTCTATTCCGCACCGGAAATTACGAAAGGATCGAAAAATGACTACTTCGGGTAAAATGTCCACCTAAACATTTGATATATACGTTTTGAGTCGTTTTTTGTTAAAAGTACCCTTCATATTATATACACTCTGGTCTTTCCATGAATTTAAGTTTAATAACTACGTGTATTTATGGATTGTGTCAAAATTTTAATGTGTTTTTCTCTCAGCGCTTAAGCAAACAATATATCGTATCAAAACCAGGTGTTACAAAAGGTAATTTCGTTTTATTTCTAGTTGCCGAGCAGTTAGCTGCTAACACGTGGAAGATTAATCTCGAATCCCTGATTGAGAAGTAATGGGTGAAAATCATCGTGTTCACTTGTGTAAACAGAAATTCTGACATGTCCATATCGACTCACAAATCAACGTTCTAATTGCTCTTTTATTAGGAACTTTCTTCATGTGTTCTCTTATGCCTTAAAGTACCACATTATTTCCAGAAACCCTAGATAAAATGATAGCCGTAGCTTCGCCAAAAGCATGTGAGTAACAAGCGATCTAAACAAAACACATTGCCACCACGCATTTCATAGATTGCTTTTCGAGTGCTTTTCTTTCTGAAATTAAAAGAGGAATTATTTCTCTGTTTTTTCACAATTTGGATTTGTAGTCTTGTACTGAAAACCGCCAGTGAATAAAGAACGTATCTAAGCTATTAATGTGTCACACGGATGACAAACGAGCGAATTGGGGAATAGATTTTTGATCATTTTGTGGAATTACAAGTGGAAAAGTGAAGTGTTCCATTTGATAAGGGTTTCTGTTACTTAAATCAAATTAATCATATAGAATGTCAGTTCAAAGACGTCGAAAAACATTTGGGCCATGTGAGAAGTCTCTTCCCTTCTTTTTCTCTTCTTCTATTTCTCGATAACTATATATCGTGAACCATTTCTACTTTTTGCTTAATCTTACCATTTTAATTTTATTAAAATGAATTCATTGGTATTACATGTATTTGCATTTTTTAACTTTTGCTTTGAGAAATATCTTGAAATTTGTTTGTTTTGTTTTTGGCAAAACAAATCCACATTAAGTTACAAAAAGTGCTTTACATAAAAATCACAGATACCAAAGTATAAATCTTCAGGATGTCCAGGGTACATATACTGAACAAACATGGACCTCTGGAAATCCAGAGGTGAGATCAGGTGTCATGGAGGAGTAAGCATCGGTCACACCCGCGGTGAGTCCGCATAATCACGTGCAAGATGAAAATCATAAGCAGATTGCTATATGGCATCGGTTTAGGTTAAAGGGGAGTTGATTGACATGACCATACTGGCGAAATCATTGTCATCTCCTATATATGCGAGAGTACTAACCAATGGGCTATATGAACACAGATATTTGTTTATTGTTGTTCAATGTCCCACTCAAGAATCTTTCGCTCATATGGAGACGTCACCAAATGCCGATGAAGGTCTTTAACGTGCTGACACCTACTGTGACACGGAACCTCGGTTTTTATTGTCTCGTCCGAAAGACAGGAAATCAACCTGCCACCGGCTGGACTCGAACTCACGACCTCACGATCAAGAGTCGAGCGCGCTACCGAACATAGATTTATATTTATATTGGCGAACTCCATGTTATCTCATAAAGAAGCGAGTGTGCTAATCAATGCGCTATTTAAACGTAAATTTTGATTTGTGACTCCATGTCATCTCATATAGAAGCGCGTATATTAATCAGTGGGCCAACCGAACATAGATTTAGGTTTATAATATCAATACAAGGCGCCACACATTACCTCGAACTCAAGTTCCACCTGAATCCACCACAACCATCCCCCAAAAATTTGTCACTTTAGAAACTTATTCAACTTTCAGCTGGTTAGCCATGGTACAGAACATGCATCTATATTTACACTTAATGCGTTCAATAAAATGGATTAAAACTGAATAATTATTTTCAAAATATCTTTCTAAAGTTGCTTTGACTATAAAAAAATCGACCCTTCTTACGTAAAATGTATACATTTACTAGATAGCTGTTCTTTCTTAAGCTCGTAGATAATTTTATGCAATACAGAGTAGGCATATGCAAAAAAGTAAATACTACTAAGTAACAACCGTCACGTGATGTGTATATGTTTCGTCATTGTTACATACTAATCATATTTCAAAAAGGCAAAATGTAAATTCAAAGTTTGATTCTTGATAGTAAATCTGTATGTTCCTGATGATTTGTCTTTTACAGAGCCAAAATCTAAATTTATGGGCAATTCTGAATCACATCACATACAACAACGTACGTCAGAAAATGATGAAAGCGAATTTCCGACGCCATGCAAATTCGCAAATTCATTTCCAGGTGGTATCTTTCTTGGTGTGCAAGAAATGCAAATGAGGTGTGTAATGGAAACGTCTGAGGTATCTATCCATTGTCATATAGACATGTACGGTTTGAATGAACACACACAACACTATAATAATTCTTACGTTATAAAACATTTTTCCCCAGAACACGTGCATGTGATATCTTGTACTAGTGCTAATAGGTTTGTATTGGATATCGTATGATTATACTGATGTATAATAATTATACAATGTTTTTCTTCAAAGGCATATATATATTGATAAAAAGTATGTATGTATTGCATACGTCACTACAAATATCATTTTATTTTCTTGTCTTATATTCTGTATTTTTAGAACAAACACGTCTGTTGTATAAATTAAAAGTACTTTAGGGTCACTCAGTGAAATTAATTCTGATAGGATAAGAAATATGATTGCATAATATATCACTAACGCGGATATAGTCGTAATTGGTCAACATTCTGTAGGAAAAGCATGACTTTTAAACTGGGGATTTCTCTGTGGAATGGAAAGAGAGTAGCATTTTTTTTATGAAAGAATCATACGTGGGTGGTGGGTGTTATGTATTCAAATTTGGTTTCACGAAGATGACATTTTGTTTTACGTTACTGAAATGTTCTATTAAACTGTAAATGTATATTGAGATACATGTTTGTGCTCATCATCATTTTTATTTATTATTATTACCATTATTGTTTTATTATCACCCATCATTATCGCTATTATTATAATTAGTATTAGGGTCATCCGACTTTTTACCTTATTGTTATTGTAAATATTATTATTACTATTATTATTTTTATTATTATCATTTAGCTATCATCTTCTTATTAATATCATTATTACTAATATCAAATTATTATTATTATCGTTTTTTATTATTATTTTATTGATTATTATTATTATTATCAATATCATTATTATGATTATTATTGTTGTTATTAGTATTATTATTATTGTTATTTTTATTCATTATTATTATCATTATCAATATCATTATTATGATTATTATTGTTATTATTATTATTTTTATTATTTTTAATATTATTATTATTATTATTTTTGTTATTATTATTATTATTGTTATTATTATTATTAGGGTCATATTATTGTTGTTATTATTATTAATATTATTATTATTATTATTATATTATTATTTTGTGTATCTCTTCAGCCGATTCAAATTTTAGCGCTTGTGCACAGCAAAATTTATTGAAATTTTTTCAAAAGGTATTATCTCCCTTGATCACTTTTTTGCCTACACTTTCAACTACTGAATGTAGAGTAAATGTGAATTTTCTGAAAGGGCAAATAGTTTGCAAGATTTGTCAATTTCATCTGGAATTATCTATGAGGGTTCATATTTTGTCCTAAAAATGAGACAAAATCAAAATATCTCAGAAACTAAGCATCTTTACTATGCATGAGATAGTTCAGATTCATTGCAGAAGCTCAAAATGTTTCAATCACGTGATATAGGTCAAGGTCACAGTACATTTGAAAATTTGAAATTTATCTCTAGAACGTCTGATTTTAGTATAAAATGTATTTGTATTCTTGCTATTTACAACTAGCATTAAAGTAAAAATACTATATTTTGTATTCAGTGCTAATTCATGCACTCTAAGTGGTCTGTTACCTGTACACGTTTGTGTTACAAATGACATATAACCACAAAATTTGGATATAAAATCTGAGATATCAGAGTAAAAATCTTCAGGATATCCTTAAATTGAAAATTTTCAACACTCAAAAACAATATATAAGTGTGAATATTGGACTGAAAAACACGGAATTTCTCTGGAAATCCACAGCTCAAATTGGATTTCAACTCGGTGCTCACTATGCGTGTTGTAAGCATCCCCTGAAAATTCGATCCGATGAAAGGTCACATCTCAAATTGAAAATTTCCTCAAAATAGTAAACAAATACAGAAGACAACAAAATAATATCCGATGTAGGGCCTGTCAAATTTTTTGCTCAAAAACTTTAGAACTTTGTTATATTTTAGAGTCGCACTCAATAATTGTTGAAAGGTCCATCAGCTCAAATTGAAAATTTCAACTGGTGGCCAGAACTTTTATATTTTAGTGGTGGAGGAGCTAGAACATACGTGTTACACATCGGGTAGGTTAGCTGTGTCAAAATAGTATAGAACTTTTTACAATTGTTGATACTCTAGGGAATTAGAGACCGCCAATTTTCAAGGTCATCCGATCAAAAACAGGTCAAACTCAATTTCAACATTTCAAGTCAAAATACAAAAAGGTAAACAAGTAAGCTTCTGACTTTGCTCTGTAAACTGAAACTTACAAAACCAGCTATTATGTTTCTTCAGCAAAAAGGAGTCCTACTCTTTCCGCTGATTAGAGTAAAAATGAAGAAGTGCCAATTGATATATCGTAAATGTAACTTCTATTTACAATAGCATTAAAGTAACATATTTTGTACAGTGCTAATTCATGATGTGGCAAATGGTCTACAAATGACATATAACACAAAATTTGGATATAAAAATCTGAGAACAGAGTAAAAATTGCGATATCCCAAACAAATAAAGGATAGGGACCAGGTGTCCAGAAGGGATCCGGTCATTGCGCGACCCCTGTCGCGGCATGCCACAAATACAAAGACAACGTAGGGCCTGTATTTTTTTTTCATTTTTTGAATATTGTTTTAACGCACTCTATATATAGAGAGATGAACCCGGACTCCATGTGTTTAAAGTACGCGTTAGACCGCTTTCCCCCACTGGTCGTTTACAGAGGTAAACTTTAGTTTCCAGCGGGATCGTATATACATAGACTAATGAGACAAACTAATTAAGAATAAGACATTGACAGTAAGGTTTTGGTCAACATAAAGAACAGAAAGGACAATATGTCCGGAAGGAGTCAGCGTCCCCTGGTAAAATGTATTTATGTAGATATTTTGGTCAACCACAGAAAGGACAATATAAAGTCTTGTACAATGTATATGTTATATTTTTAAAAACTTGTGTCACATATATGGTGTCCATGTAATGCCACATATGCGAGGCCATTTGTATACAGTAGACCTCAGTTGATTTGAAACCGATGGAAAGGAAATGAATGCTTCTTTCAAAATAACTGGGCCATAATGGGAATACACAAATATGACCGGGGAATCAAAATCATTTAAAATAAAGCGTAATTTTAAATTGACATAGTTCAATTTTAGTGGGTTCGTTTTTTTTTACCTTTTCACTGAACTCAAGAGGTTTCCTGTAACATTTGCGACGTGTGTGGCATGCTGCCAGAGGGAGGACGCTGACTCCTCCCAGACACCTGGTCCCTTGCCGTTTGGGAGTTGCAATTGTTCTTCATGTTGAGACCATTTACATATCCAACTTGTATTCTAATGAACTTGAGTTTCGATTATCCATTGGTACGTCTTCATTTTTACTTTCTGTTATTCGTTCCGACAAAATTTATCAGCAGTAAATATCACAGTAAAAAGAGAGTAATAACATAGTCAGATAATAAGAATTTATAGATTATAGACGACTTTATGATCACTCACCAAAAAATAATTATTCATATTAATAAGCAATAAATTATGACATTTTAATAATATTGTAACCATTATGATCTGTAAAGTTGATGTACTCATTTAATTTATTACAGAGTTGCGTTTAGGACTGGTCTTTACTATAAGTGCCTAACCAATATATGGGTATGTCCATTAATTAACAATTTATTAATTACATTTATGATAAAAATGGCTGACTTTCTTTACTGTCATAAAATCATTTAAGACTATATTATTAAATGTACTATGCTAAGAAACAAGCTCATTTTGTAAGAGACAAGTTTGGGCCAAACCCCTAACTGGATAGGTGTATTTGTTTGTTTTTAATTAATTTGTCTGTGGCAAATAAAATTATCTCAAAAAGTATAACGTATACACACACACACACACACACACACACACACACACACACACACACACACACACACACATATATATATATATATATATATATATATATAAATATATATATATATATATATATATATATATATATATATATATATATATTTGTTCTTTATGTTGAGACCATTTATACATCTAGTTTGTCGTATTCTAATGAAAGTGAGTTTCGAGATATCTATATATATATAAAATATATATATATATATATATATATATATATATATATATATATATATATATATATATATATATATATATATTTATATACAGCCTTTTGTGAAATTTGGATAGATTAAGCACATATTTATATTACATTTGTGTCGACTTTATTTTTCCATATTTTGTGAGTAAATTTAACACATAATCTGTTAATAAATAAAACCAGATAAAACAGACATTTGCAATGAACGATCTCTTTCAATTTTAACACAAGCTGTAAAGTTTTGTTTTCAGGAAATTCACATTTGCTATTCTTGTTTTTATTTCTGCATTGTTGAACGTATTACATATGGATATAATGTGTTGAAAACGTAAACAAGCTCAGAATAAATCTGTGTATTAAGATGATAGAGGCGTGATTAATCAGATAAGAATTTTATTGAGAGGATACAATTCTATCGAGAAGTGTTATTGTGAATTGAGCCTTGCACAGGGGAATTTCTTCCAAAATCCATTATATAAACCGATTTTAAAATGTCACATATTTGTGTTTTATTCTGTTAGCGCTTTCGCTTGTAGGCTCTTCAGACAGAATATTTTTTCTCTTACCTGTCCTGGATTTTTTTCCATTACCCATATATATGAAAAAGTCCCCAGAAAAAAACCCAATTTTACAAACCCAGAGAGTTCATTATGTGGGTTCCAGACATAAAATTATAAATTGTTTTTATCTCAAATGCATTAAGTTGTTTTTTTTCCTACAATAAATTGAGTTTCAGCAAACATATGTCTCACAAGAGCAATGTATGGGGAAGAGTAAAACTGAGAATTTTTGAATTTTTAAAGTTCTGGGAGGCAACTTCCTGGCTTCAACACACTAAATTAAATCTAACAATCCTCTATAATAAAGCACATTACTGATTTAACTCCATGTTAAAAGAATTTTAACAGTGTTTAGCCTTCATTTCTTTATGTATAAAAATACTAAATTCAGGGAAGGTTGTAACTCCCATAAACCCCTCTAGATCTACCACTGCAATGCGTAATGATATAAATACAGTTAATTCAGTGCCATCATAAAACAAAAAGTATACACACTATGAAACATAATATCAAAATTATCAAAACAAACCGAAGAATCAAAAACCGTATTCTGAACTAAATCCTTCAACAGCTTTAACCCTTTCACCCCTGAGTACCTGAGTGGTAGGCTCTGTTCTATTGTTTAAGACAAGTCTATTATGGTCTGTAGGGTTGAAAGGGTTTAGCAAATATGAAATTGCTAGTTCAGTAGCTTAATATTTAAGAATAAACATAATTTTATAGCACAATATAATAATTTAATTTACAATTAATGTTAGATATTTTAACAAACTATTTTCAGGAATGTCGATTTATTTTATTCACCGTTAAAATGTTTCCCAAAAATTGTCCTGCACTTTTTCATCAGATGCATCCTGCCTTTTTAGTTTTATCCACTTGCTCGTCCTGGATTTTTTTCACTATGAACTCTGGTCCTGCCTTTTTATTTCAAATTTGATCCTAGCCCTCCCCCATAAAAATCAAATGGTTGTTACCTTAGTCTTGATCTGAATAACGCGGACCGCAGATACAAAACTTGGAAATGGCCCGATCCCTGACCATCCTCATGACGTTTTAAAAGCATGCAATTACTCTATCGTCACTTAGTCCTTTGCGTTAGAAGTGAAAAACACGGGTTTCCGGTTGATACTTCAAAGATTCACACATGGTTTGCCGCATTAAAGTATCATATTGAAATAATGTCATAGCATACGTCAAAATGTGTGGCACTTCATCAGTAGTCGATAGTGTCGCCATCTTGTGGAACAAAGTAAAACAATCGACACATTACAGACAGCTAGTTTGTTCCAGTCGAGGTCGTCTGCTCCCCAACCCGGCACTTAAAACCCTCGTACTGATTGTTGTTGATGAAAAACTTTACATCTCTCACAAGCACAGCGAGCGACAGTCTAAATGCTGTCGTAAACGACTGTTAGATAACATTTGGGCCATTAAGCAATAATTTATGATACTTGCCGTCTTGATGGTTGTGTTAGAGGAACTAAAACATCCATTTTTATTATTTTTCTGTTTTGTGGTATTGCGGAATGGGCAGTAATTTAATCTATAAAATCAATACAGTTCTACAAAGGCAGCGAAACAACTTCAAATATATGTTTGATGTCGCAAATATATTTATATTTGCTTTCTATCGGTTTCGTCTTTGATCTTGTAATCTATGTGTCGCCAACTTTGCTGATTAAAAATATTTACCACCGGAAATAAACGTTTGGCTGAAAAAGTCGGAACCAATGATATGACGATATGCAGCCCCTCGATATGAAATAGTCTCTTTAAACTTGTTTATATTTTGCATTCTTGGCTGGAAAATAATTAAAAAGTAAGATTTGAAACCACACTCCGTTACAAATTAAAGAAAACAGAGTGAATGGTGTTGAAAAACCGATATAACACACAGTGCCTTAGCTTTCGATTTGTTTTACCCTGATTTTGTTAGTATCAGTTTATATTAATCATATTGTTTTTATATTGAAAAACGCCTTTTTCTGCTGTTTTCTCGATAAATTTGTTTTCATGTTTTTTGTTGATGTACGCCAACCACAACCAGTCAAAAATGAGCCCTGGATGTTAATACCGGCGGAAAAAACGTGATTACAATGTACCGGATGAATGTAGCCCATCGCAGTTAAAATGGCTAACATCTCCATCTTCGTCAAAATGACAGAAAATCGTTACAATTTGACAATACGACTTCATTTAAAGAATCAGCTTCGTTTCATCCACATAACATTCTTGATTAGTTGTGGAAAATTGTTGTTGTTGTTGTTGTTGTTGTTGTTGATGATGATGATGATATTGTTGTTGTTGCTGCTGCTCCTGCTTCATTTACATGTACGTTGCGTTTATTTTGAATATATGTCTGTGTTTCTAGTAGATTGTTCTCAATATCTCACTGGTTGAGATATCAAATTTAACTCATTAACCCCTGTAGGCACATTAAGACTGACCCATTTCAAAAAATGGTTAAGTCCACTGTCAGACTTCATGATAAATAAATCTAATTTTACATCAATTTTAAATGTAAATTTAACTTGTTCACCCCTGAAGTATGATAGTGAATCATACTTATTATCATATTTATTCATTTGGGCTAGTCAATTTCTAACCACAGGGGTTGATGGGTTGATATAGATTTATTGCATTCAATGGTTCATTCTTCTTACAATATCGTCTTATAAATTTCAATGGTTGTTTATTTCAGACATTGTATACCTAAGCCTGATTTATTGAAGCAGTCACAAGTGTACAAATTATTGAAAATATATTTTGTGGTCAACATTTAAAATGTTTAACCTTAAAGTTTGAAGTATTTTCTAACAGTGTTCAAATTTTGTTGGTTGGTTTCAATATGTTTTGATATGCTACAGTCAAAATATTTGTTCAATTATGGGGAGACTGCATGTTTAATTTGACTGAGGAAAAAACCTAGTTACAATGTAACCTAGAAAAGATCACAGGAAAATAAAACTGGCAAACTTTCTAAAACAAATCGGCTTACATTCTACATGTTCTGGTGGTGCTCAAACCTATTCTGAATAGAGGTGGAGCTCCATTCTTCGCAATAAAATGTAAATTAAAATAACATACGGAGATGAACAGTGAAAGGTGTAAGGCATCGTCGTAAAGTGATATTGATGTGAAATGGACATTTAGTAAATAAAATAGTATGATAAATCAATACAGAAAAAAATACCCGTCAATACTTTTAGTAAAATTTGAATCCAGGCTTTGATCGGTGAATCCAATGATTATTTGATTCAAATCAAATAGCAAAATTGTAAATTATTTTAAGAAGTAAGAGTATTCATATATTCTTATAAGAATAGTTTTTATAAATATGTTACTAATACGTGTTCCTACACTGAGAATTTTGGTATTCTAGAATGCAACAACAATTTAAAAGGAGTTTAGGAAGCATACACCGATTGGTATTTCAAAACTACTTATAATTGACCTCCATGTCGTTTACAGTCATTGTAACAAATGTAATGGCTAAGCTATAAGATTTAATATAAACAAGAATTAAATAAACAAGAAAACGTACACAGGACAACGTACTATTTACGTCATGAAGTTCGATATAAAATTCAATATTTACGGCTGGTGTGACCGGTCAACATGGAGTGCTTACTCCTCCATGGCACCTGATCTCACGTCTGGGTTCCCAGCGCTTCGTTAGTCCAATATTCACCAAATTTGTATACGTGTCCTGGACATCTTGAAGATTTATACTTTGGTATCTGAGATTTATATATTGTATCCTGGACATCCTGAAGATTTATACTTTGGTATCTGAGATTTTTATATCTTTCATATCCTGTTGCCATTAGCAGTGTTTACCCCAACAAATTATTTTAATGTTTTCTACTTTTACTACTTGAACTTGATGTACAATAACAAATAAGAGCTATACACAGACATAAAAATCTTATATTCCTATATATTTTGTGAAAATAAGGTCAGGTCAAGTGCGCTATTCATATACAAATAGTAAGGCTGAGTATTTCAATTGCAAGTGAAAAAGTGAAAAACCCGGGTTTTCTAAAGCTAATTTCACAAAATATATGGGAATTTAGGAATTTTTGTGCCTGTCATATCTCTTTTTTGTTATTGTATATCACTGTAAGTAGGAAAAAAGGGAAATTCTTTTTTGACAAAAAAAAACCACAGCTAATGCCTCTTTAAACAAATGCAGGAAAATGTCACAAACAAATAATTTTCTATTAAACTCACGTATTCCATAACTGTGTCATTTTGTGATGTCGAAATTGCAAATATGTCAATATTATTCACCCCAAAATTAATAGGTCTTTTATGAATATAAAAAAAAATCTCAGATACGTGTGTATGATCAGTCTTTAGGGCCTTTGAGAAAAAGGATTTTTGATAAAAATCTGAATCAAAAATGGACAAACTTTAAACCCCTTTCAATCATTTTATTTTCTCTTTGCCTTGTGTTTTTAGTAAACCCTTCCCTGTCGACCATTATCACTCACCCGTCTATTGAGATATAAAAAAAAAGTCTCAGATACTAAAGGGTGAAATCTTTAGGATGACCAGGATGAGGTTTATTGTTATTACATCAACTTTCAACAGCATTAATTCCTAATGAATATAAAAATCTCAGATACCAAAGTATAAATCAATAGGATGTCCAGGACATAGATACAAATCCGGTAAAAATGGACAAACACGGACCTCTGGAAACCAAGAGGTGGGATCAGGTGCCATGGACAGAGCTGTGTATCATAACTCAAAAGTGTATAACGGTAAATGTAAGCGTATCATCATGTATCACGATATATCATATTGTTAGGAATATCCGGCGTAACATTGGAAATAATAGTGTGAAACACAGAAACAGTGAATGTAGGACTACTAATTACTCATCACATATTGTGCATTAGTAACATATTTTAAGCAAAATAGATAATTTATTGATATAGAGCTTAAGATGACACCGACAGATACTGATATACTAAGAAAGGAGCCAACTTTTTTTTCAAAAGTATTTTTTATCAAAATAATATCACAATATATCGTCTTATCGATATATTGTTACAAAACTACTAATAAAGTATATAATACTGCATTTGTCATATTATATAAAGATATATGGGCATATATAATATATATCACAATATATATATATATATATATATATATATATATATATATATATATATATATTTACATACCGACTGCAATTCCCTTCATTGCAAGTATATAGAGCGATATATTGTATATTCCAGTAAATGCAATCGCATGCGCCGAGTATTAACCGCTTTACTTTTCAGCGTAATAATACATGAACGAATCAATAAAGAATAGAATATTACATGTTTATTTCTTATATATTTAATCTTAAAAGCCATACATTAGGCCTACCACAAAACAAATAAAAATCACAGAAAAAAATCGGAAACACGAGAATACATCTGTAGCACATTGTACAGCCTACAGGCCCATATCGCGATATATCTAGGTCATGTTATGACCGAAACCACAGACCACCGCCTGCCACAGATGTGAAAGTATGCTTCATAGTTACAACAGAAAAAAAGAGAGTAAGGCCTAGTGCAACTTTGTCAAGCATCTCTTGATAAACAAGTCGATTTGTTTGCCTTCACTGGATATTTCTATCAGAAACAATTCGTCACCCGCATCGTGTGAAATCAGGTCGTGTGAAATAGGCCTACTTACGTTGGTTACGTACCAATCAGTCATCGTGGTTCCCAGCTGCTTGGTAAAAAATGTCAAATAAAATGGCTACTTTCAGTTGTCATGAATGAATATTAGCTGTCTCACTTCTTGTAAGTCACACTCAAATTTCTCTATAGTATATCCCATTAATAAAATATCAGAATTCAAACGCAAATTCATTGTAAATAAATTATACAGCATACTCATGGGCGCGGCCATTTGCATTTTCAATTCTCTTCTGACACGAATAATCTACAATAACCTTCCGGACTCTTACCAAAATTTTCATATCACGAGTTTATTTCAAAAATTACTTGAAAAAGAAAATAAACTGACTCCATTATATCAAGGAAATTTTCCGTCTCACACAGCTGTTTAGTTGTTACTCATATGAAAAAAACTCCTATGAAAAATAAAATAGAAAATTTCGTAACCACCTTAATTCCATATAGTATATTCGTGCTGCACAAAATTTTTTTTCCAAGGGCCACTGCACTTACTCGTCTCAAAAAATGAAAAACAATCCTTAATATATATATTAACTGTTATCCTGTCTTAAATGTAAGATACTCCTACCGCAAAATAATGCCAATTAGTTAATAGAATGAATTTCGAAATAAAATAAAATGAATAACTTACAGATTAAGAAATCCTTGAGGTGTAAGAAAATGGTAATACTATAATAGTTTGCAAATAAACAATACCGGATTTGAATTCTTTCATTTTTTGGACTGCATGTGCCCTCGAGGTCATAAATGCAATGGCTTTACGGTCTAAAAAAATTTTTTATGTGCACTTTTGCTACTTGTACTTGATGCACAATAATAAAAAAGAGCTGTACACAGTTATAAAAAAATATATATTCCTATTCATTTTGAAAATAAGGTCAGGTCCAGTGTGGTATGCATATGCAAATAGTAAGGCTGAATTAATCAATTGCAAGTGAATAATTGCCAAACTCGGTTTCTCAAGCAATTTTCCCAAAATACAATGTATTATTTAATAATTTTAATGCTTATGTTTATCTCTTTTCTGTTGTTGTTGTTGTTGTTGTTGTATATGAATCTAAGAATCTGAGTAAAAAGATAAAGAATTTTTGAAAAAAACCCACAGCTAATGTCCCTTTAAACAAAGAGTTTTCGTGAATCTGTGTATTACTTTTAAAACTCAACATGAAAGAAAAATATTCTTTTTTATTAATTTTGATAATAATACAGTCAAAACTCGGTTGGGATCGGTAATCTCGGTTTCCTTCTAGATCTTACTAAAAATACCTGATAACTCGAGATTGGAAAAGTCGAAAAAAAAAAACGCTAATGTCAATGTTAAAACATGGTGCCGGTGCGTAATTTCAATGTAAAAGTGACCAGTTATTTCAAAATTAAAATTGTTTACATCTTCATTAAATTATCATGTGATGATATGACTAGTGCTAAACAATTATGCCTTCTGTATCGTTTTGACTACATACATTGAATAAAAATCTTCACTAAAAATTCCGGTTTACATACGATTTACATCCAGGCCCTCAAGTATTCTTGCAATTACCGAGATACTCACGACATGAATCAGAATTCTATTTACAGACAGACCTTTTTAACATGAGGACCCATTTATTTCGATTTTTGCTTGGTCCCGACGACTTCGAGGTAAATAGGTTTGACTGTAATATATAATATTTCACATAGTGGACAGAAGTGGAGCCTCATTAAGAGAATATAGTGTTGTTAATTATACATGCTGAAAGTATGATATCAATAGGAATTTAGAAGATTGACAGGGTAATTGTAGAGCAAAACGTATTTGTCTAGTTAAAATAGTTCGTTATTTTCTTATATTTTCAAATGATGTTCCAAACTTTTTAACCATAACATGTAAACTAAATGACCATAACAATTTTAGAAAATGATACCTAAATATTCATTGTTTTTCATATTTTTCTATCTATTTTTTATAAAACTGATAATTGAATTACATATGCCGTAAGTTACAATTCATCCTCACCTCATGTGCGACGGGTGTGGCATGGTAACAGTGGACGCCGACTCCTTCCGGACACCTGGCCCCATCCCGTTTGGAATTCGCAAATCTTGAGACCATTTCTTTTATATACATTGTTAACAATGTTATAATACTCAAGACGATCGTTTTTGTCAGTTTGACTGCATTAGCTGAGCTCCAATTTGAAAGAAAAAATGCTTATTTTCTAAAAAACAAAAAAATAATAAGTCTAAATGTATATTCAATTTGTCGTATTCTAATGGACTTGGGATTTTGATTATCCATTGGTACTTTTTACATTTTACTTAGCACAGAATTCAATTTTTGATAATGTCTGGTGAGTGTCGATCATGTGATATATAAATATGTAGTGGTTGACCTTCTATTGTATACAAGTCTTCTGATGTTATTTTTAGAAACATTTTACTATCAAATCTTCTAAAGGTTTTAGATTATTACACGTATTTATGTTAGTGAGATTATTACTTTCAAAATTCCAATGTTATTGATTTATAATTATTTTAACAGACTTTATGTAAAATAATAACAGCATCGACTTTTAAAATACCCCAAAATTAAAGGTCTTCAATTCGCCATTGTTTCATGGTTTTCTCTTCGATATAAATCTTTATGAACTTCGTGTGTCGTAAAATTTTCGGGTCCAATGCAAAACATATTATCATATTTTATACTTCTCAGATTTTATATTTTCCAGTTAATAGAAACGTCCTATAAATCCGTCATGTTTAAATTAGAAATACATTATATATGAATTTATATGAATTATATTTTAGATCAAAGGTGTGAGTGCATTAAGTTGGACACGCCCATCATAAAAAGGGCTATGTTTGACATTGCTTCTGTTCTTAAGATGATCACATTACCTATCTATGTTTTTTCTCATAAGTTACAAACTCATATGGGGGATTTGTCGTTGAAGCTTTTTACGCACAACATGCATACTTATCGAATCTAGGAATGATAATATGTTTGTTGCGTAAGTTAAAATGAAGAAGTACCAATGGATAATCGAAACTACAAGATCATTAAAATACGACAAATATGATATATAAATGGTCTCAACATGAAGAACAATTGCAAATCCTACACGGGATAGCCCCAGGTGTCCGGAAGGATATACACTTTGAATGTGGACTCACGGCGGGTTTGACCGGTCATCAGAGGATCCTAATTCCTCTATGGCACCTTATGCTACCTCTGGATTGTTAGGGCTCCGTGTTTTTCCAATGCTCACCAGAGTAGTATAATGTCTTTGAAACCACATTACGATGAATTGGTATGCGACTTTTATACTTCTTTTACATATAATTACCTTTATGACATTGCAATAGTCGACACAGAAAACTTACTTTTTTACTAAACACATCATCAATACTAGAGCCAGGACATGACAGTGATAGGAATACTTTAATACTTCAAAACAACAGATTTGAAAATTGATTTTCCTAGATCTTTATTGGTTAAAATGTCATTATATATCATAAGTTAACGATATACCTAAGAATTTATCAATGTCATGAGGGCACGAAAACACTAGCCAATCACCGACCCTTGACCCATGCAAATTGGCAGGAAAACCGGCCGACAAGAAACTCTATTGGATTTTACATTAAGAATATTTTATAAATAATTATATATTTCCTATTTCAAACTGCTTCCATTGTATATTGAACTTTAAAAAGAATTTCGTATTTTACTGTTTTAAAAAGTTTTCATTACTGATGTTTATTTCAAAACTTGCATGTGAAATCAATACTGTACTCTAAGCATTAATTTATTTTCAAACCACGTGGTAAAAAAAGGCAATCCCCTTGAGAAAAAAAAAACATGCGTGTCCGTAGTTTGAATATTGGTTACCAAGGATAAAAAATATTGGAAAAATAGGAACGATAACTTATAACAAAGCATGGAGACTGCTCAATTGAAGAATCATCTCAGAAGTCAATATGAATTTGTGTGTTGGTTTCAAGTGCCAAAATTTGAGACATTTGAAAGAAATTATATGTAACTTGCATTGTATATATTAAAATGCCAACCTTACCAAAGAAAAACAAATGCACATACCTTCTAGATTATAGTTTTACCTGGTTCTAATGATTTTAGAAGTAAAATTATATGATCACTTTGTATCTCTATTGCTACCGACCTAATGACTTATACACCCTACGCTATCTGATATGTATGTCACCCGGTTATACAGAGGTTTATAATGTATCTTGTTGTTCCATCAGCTGTGCATTTGCCCACGTAATCTCAACTGAAATTTTGTTACATTAACTTATTCATCCCTATAGACACATTTGGGCCAGCCTAACTCATTGATTTACAGAAGAGTCTATTGTTTTTCAGGGGTTGATGAGTTAATTAAATATATATTTTAAATGAAACAAAAAATATTTATACAGTTAATTAATGTATCAATGGTTAAGTATATAAACAACGCAAAGAAACTCAAAACCGGATAAAACATAGATTTGATTTTTATGGATGGATGGATATCTATAGGTAGGATGGATTAATCTGTCATGAATACAAAAAATATTCAGAGACCAAAGTATAAATCTTGAGGATGTCCAGAATGTAGATAAATATCTGGTAAAAATGGACAAAATAAAATAATGAATCCTTTATTTTAATTCAATTTTGACATCCGGGACATCTTGAGGATTTATTCTTTGGTATCTGAGATTTTCATATTTTAAACACAAGATTACAAGTTTATTGTTACTGATAAAATATTGATAGATTTAACAATGAAATAATTTTTTAATCAGTGGATGTAAGTTTTGGTACCTTTAAGGTTCCGTTTCATATTTTGGGGTCAAATTCTGATTTTGCTTAAATTTTTGGCTTTAACTTAAAGGGACATAAACTGTGTTTACATAATTAAAAGAAACTTTGTTTTTTTATCTATTTTTTCAACTTGTACTTGATGTACAATAAAAAAAATAAGAGCTATACAGACATTTAAGAATATTATATACTTATACATTTAAGAATATTATATACCTATATATTTTGTTAAACGGGTGAGGTCCAATGTGGTATGTATAATTATACAAAAGGTAAGGTTGAATTAATCAATTGCAAGTGAAAAACTACCAAACTGGATTTCTCGAGCAATTTTCACGAAATATATAGGAATTTAAGAATTTTTATGCCTGTGAATATCTTTTTTTTTCTTTTTTTTTTTTGGTTATTGTATATCAATCTAAGCAGTAAAATAGTAAAGAAATAATGTTGAAAAAAAAAATTATCAGCTAATGCCCATTTAAAAAGTTGAACATAATTCATTGACACCGACTTACAACAATATCATTTGTAATTTTTCTACCTGTGTTTTATACATAAACAAACAACAAGTCATTTATTTTGGTGGATCGACGGTATACATAATCCCAGTGCCTGGTATTTTGGTTCCAGCCGATTATCTTATACTAAAGTTATATTTTGTTCAGAATACAGATAGCAACATTTAAATTCTAAATTTCTCAAAAGCTAAGATATTCATCTTTACAGTGGGCACTTTTTGGACGGATTTTGCATACATTAAGATTTATAATTTGGCATTGTATGGTGCTATTTTTTGCTAGGGAAATGTATACATTAATATTCAATTCAATTTTTCTTTGGAACACATAACTATATCAAAACCGATCACAACTGTAACGATTGTCTTTTGTAAACTTATAACTTTAGTATTTTTAATAATCTTTATTTTTTCACCCCGAGTTTCGCAATTGGGAACGAAAGTTTTCAAAACAACGCAGTGAATGTTATTTTTATCATTAAATAGAAGCATTTAAAAAAAAAAATCATAAAATATTGTTAAATTCCAAAAAGAGATTCTTTGATTTAGTGTTTTGTTATTCGTCTCAATTCCACCTTAGTGTGGAGAAACTGGTGTCAATATCCGGAAAATATTATATTGCCAGTTCTGGATCATTATTTTGCTTTAATGTTTATCTTATCCTTATGTATAAGATATACACAGGATGGTAATGTGTTGGCAATCTTAAAATCATTAGGAATTTCACTACGTTATACTTGGTATGAAGACATCGTGGTGATAAATTTCGACAACTAGCTATAGACCAATCCATATAACATGGCAGGGAGGAGTAGCCTTTTTATTATCAAGCGGATGAATCTACTCACTTTTGTTATGGCGAGCCTCACAGAAAAAAAGTTTTATTACCAACTGAATACTCATAGTCGTGGTGACAAGTAGGAACGATAACTCTTACCAGTGTAATTTGTATGTCGTTATGTCCCGGTCTAAAGAGGCTTCACGGCACTCCACCCAGCGAGATATATGGATTTTACTATGATTTATCTGATAATAATAACATGATAATTCTTCGGAAATTGGTTCATACATTTTACGGATTAGGTCAATTGAAATGGAACGAATATATGAATCTGATGTAGTCAATTCTGTTCCAATTTTGATGAATGAAAAATTTGAACGCAACTACATATTTCCCAAAATAACAGATATTGGGGAAAAAAGCATAGAATTTTATGCCCCTATTAGAGACCAAGAAAAATTCAACTTTCCAGTTTAATATTTCCAGCTAAAATATGACGAAATAAAAGTATATATTGTTTATTTTCCGTTACATTATATGTTATTTGTCTTAACTGTGATAAGAAGTGTCCTTTGTAACAAAACAAAATTCGGAAAGTTATATGTATCAGATAGATTATGTATTCCATCATTCTTATTTTTATCATTATCGTCACCATTTGTAGTGTTTCCTGTTTACGGTAGCTGTAAGGGTTCGATTCCAAGCAGAGGCAGAATTTGTCTCCGATTGATAAGTCGACTTTGTAATTGTATTAGTAGTAGAAGTAGAGGTTGTACTTATGATTTTCAACAAGACTCGACGTGTCAGTAAACATACGCAAATTTATCCTGAAAGAACCATATTATTGTTTACAATGCACGTTTTATCCATTCAGCATTATAAAGAATGCACCCACTCAACTTATGACCAAACAATTTCTTTGATAAATTGTGTCGCCTTTTAAATAATTTGCATCCAGAAATGGGCGATATGTTACAGTTTCATAAGAAAATAATCTTGTGATATTTCAGTCGAAACCTGGATATACTGAAATCGATGGGGAATGAATTTTCTTTCAAATAAACTGGATTTTCAAAATAACCGGGTTATAATTGTATTAAAGAATTTTGGCTGCTATTCAAAGTCATTTCAAATAAAGCGGAATTGCAATATAAAAGGGTTCAATATAAGTAGGTTTTACTGTATGTACAATCGTATGAGGATATACATGACTCTCATCGTTACGATATCGTAATTATTTGTTAAATAAAAAAACAAAAACTCAAATTTTGCTACAAATAATTATCTTTATGTATAGTAGAAATATAATATTGGTAAATATGATAAATACATCAGATATTGTACCACGTGTCGATAGATGGGCGTGGCTGTATGTGTGTATATTTGTATGTGTATGTGAGTCTGTGAATTATTTGGCACAACAATATATTTTATATTCCAATTTGTATAAAAATTGTCAAAGTGATTTTAAAAGACATCTTGAAAGTTTTACAGACAACACGTATTATTTGAGTAAAAAAACAGAATATAATAATATCCACTTAACAGTGAAATTTAACAATAAAACTGTTTATGAATGAGCAGAAACATTGGTCAGAGACCGAGCTGTTCATAATTACTTCACTTGTTCATCCGGGTTCTTGAGTCCAATACACTTTAAAAATTGGTACCCGGAAAAGTGAGCTGTTCATAATTACTTCACTTGTTCATCCGCGTTCTTGAGTCCAATACACTTAAATCATTGGTACCCGGAAAAGTGAGCTGTTCATAATTACTTCACTTGTTTATCCGGGTTCGTGATTCAAATATACTTAAATCATTGGTACCCGGATGCGGAAGAGCGAGCTGTTTTATTGTTATCATTATTCATATTATTATTTCACATGTACATGAGACCAATTTATTTATTTTAATTAATTGTACCCACAATCGAGGCTCTCGGAGTCCCTCGGGTTTGTTCACACATAGTATCATTAAATATCCGGAATATAGTTTGTTTTTCCGTTGTATTGTTTCTTGAACATTACGAACATTACGGAATATCACATAGCACATTTTTCCAAGTATGGAGAATGGTGTAAGGCTGCATTCATTCCATTTGTTCCATAGTGGGTAAAATACGGTTTCCGCTCACAAGACGTTGATTGATTATAAACTGGCGTTTGGAGTCTCATTCCTGTAATTAGAAAGAAAACGTTATTAAGATTGATAGCTAAATTACTTCGGGATATATTTGGAATGTAGGATACTACAGTGTGGTGACAAATATATATAAATATTTATTCTTTCCCCATTCATTTCATATCAATCTGCAATTTATAAAAACATTCATTGATAGTGATTTTATTATCAACTTCAATTATCCTATACCAAATTACCCAAAATATCAACCAGTGTCATTTTACATTTGCTCAAAATGTTAATTTTTGTTTGTTTTCAAATTTCGGTAATTTTAACATACAACTATATTTACATATTCTAATTCTCTATTTACAAAAAAATAAATAAAAGAGATATCAAAATCAACCGTTTTACTGCTAAACCCATCAATACTACAAATCCAATTTAGGAAATTATACCAAAGCAAACAGGTAATTAATTAGTGAAAATTGTATTGCAAATGAATAGGAAATTACTTTGTAATATATCTTTTTAAAGGCATGAAAGATGTCCACATGGCTTTCTTTTTTGTATTTAAATTTTTGAATAAAAAAGAAAAAAATGTATTTTAAAAAAAATCCCGGATTGAAAAACAACGTTGTATTAGTGAAAAGAAATCGAATTTGAATAATGGCGAAAAAATATTTGTATTGGATGGTTGTAATATCAATCTCCAGCGTATTTCATTCATTCTAGGCAATATATGCATGATATGTTAAAATCATCTACGGCAATATACCCTTTTATCCTTTTAAGCAACGTTTAGGTCTGATCGCGGAATATTTTTTTTTATCAGAGTGAGTCTGTATGTATTTATATAAATGCGATTTTATATGAAATATGTATAGAATAATGAAATGATGACCCCTCTTGTCACCAAGCTTTACATTCATAATAAGAAAATAAATATTATTACAAGTAATATCAAACATTTAATACTATACATGTTCCGATTTTTATCTTATTGTCATGTAGTAAATTTTGAATTTATTATGTGGGTGTGAATATCAAATTTAGAACCTGACACCCACCCAGTAAATTCAAAATTTGCAACATGATATTATTATTTTTTTTTTTTAAATCACAAATTACATATCTCATGACTCTGAATACCAATGTCATTATAAAACCTACGTGTTTTTAGGTTTCTTGCAAATTAAATCTTTATTGCGTAAAAAATCAGAATGTTGGCTTCTAACTTAAATTGTTCCCCATCACAAGTGCAGAGTATACTTGTTTGAAAATAACGATTAACGGAATGTTTTATCAATATAAATATTAACAATACCAAAGTTATAATTTTACAAAAGATGCCAAAAAATATGCTTAAGACGATCGTTTCTGTCAGTAAGACATCATCAGTTGAGTGTAGTTGTCCCCTGGACATCCTGAAGATTAAATACATGTACATTGTACTTTGGTTTATTTGATATATTCAATATTCGGGAATTTGCGACCGGTATGTGGGACATGGGAATAAAACTGAAATAGAAACATTACAGATCTAGAAATACAAAGACTAGGGTACACAGAAGTCAGTTTTATATTCATCTGGAATCTTATATATGACCAATTGATTTAGGTCTTGTTTTCATAATTTGATTGGTTTCTAACACTGCATAGTAAGTTAATAAACGCACAAACAAAACGTTTTATTATTTACTGATCAAATACTAAAGAAAAAGATAAGGAATCCATTCTTTCCATCAATTAAATATTTTTCATCATCAGAAATACATCGTATTGGAGAATCTAGAGTACAATTTATATAATTAACATAATGAGTGAATTCTAAATTTTCCAAACTGAAGTGTGAAAATTTGGTTGTGCCAACTCTTAACACTTCAACTGATGAATGTCCCGCATTGTAAATATTATAAGCAGGGATATGAATCCATAATGGTGAATTAAAAGGAAAATGGCTCAATTGTAGGGGTTTAATGAGGAAAAACACAGATTTAACATTGAAGCATAATTGAGAAAAAAGGAATTCCCTCCAATTGGAGGAAAATTAAACCAAATTTATTGTTTTACAAATGCAAATATGTAAATAATATCAAAGTCCAGACAAACCTCAAACAATATATAATAAAAAGCAAAAATGAAGAAGTACCAATGCATAATTGAAACTTCCAAGTCACTTAGAATACGACAAATTAGATGTAAATATGGTCTTACCATGAAGTAAACAGGTGATTGGGGATTTTTTTTTTTTTGTAACGGTCACTCGGTGTAGATAGTTCTATATTTATTTACATTGTGAATATCGTCGTCGTCGATAAGTTCTGAATTGAACTCTTCGTAATTGGGATATACAACATTTGAACTACCATAACACATGTATCTAACGGCATACTGGCGTTATGGTTTTAGTTCAGCGTTTTTCGAGGCCAGTCAGCTTATAATTAAAACAATATATTTGACGCCTTTACAATTTATTATTCTTTGTTAATATTTTCATCGCAGATGGATAATTGTAATTAAGTCGATTCCATTTCTTATCAATATTTTTCATTTACTTTCACATTTTGATATCAGTTAAGAAAAGAGTGTGTGTGTGTGTGTGTGTGTGTGTGTGTGTGTGTGTGTGTGTGTGTGTGTGTGTGTGTGTGTGTTACTGAACGCAGGGAACTTTAGGGACGTACGGGAATCGATTTTTCAATCACAAAATGTCAGTCTGACTTTATAATCTCAAAGCAAGATGATCTATCCAGATAAAGGTCGTCTTTCTTTCTTGACATCAAAAAATGTCGTCATCTTCATTGGTTAGGATACATATGTTATGCAATCTTAAAAATTAACTTAATGTATATTCCTGTAATGTTCTTTTTTATACATTTTTCTTTGTAGTTTTTAGGAATATATGAACGTTCAAAAAGAAGGTCATGCCACGAAGCATTTGTTATTTCAATAAATATGATGTTTACCTAAACATTAATATAAAACTTAGTACGAAATGAAAGTTAAGAGACATTATTGCAATCGTATAAAAGATCACTTGCATCCTTTTTGAGAACTGCAGTTCATAAAAGACTGGAAATATTTTATCGTTTCTGGAAGCCTGACATCTAGACAGTCGCAAGATTGCTAATCATATTATAAATTATTGCATTCACCTAAGAGATCGGACCCTCAATTGCATGTGAATCAGTGATATACGCAAGCTGCATTTATCTGCGTCTACTTAGTGCCGGAATCTGGTTTGTGTTACTTTTAAAGTTACACCAGATGAGGCATTGTGTTCACGAGACATGAATATGCATATATTGCCGACTGTTACTCGACATACAATTAGATATGTATCACTACACGGCACATCAAACACAACAGCAGACGACACTGACAGTAAAATTGTCTATATCAAAATGGTACGCGGCATATTGTATGCATCTATCAATAACTTCACAAGAGGTTATTACTTCAGAAATCTATCAATAACATCACAAGACGTTATTACTTTAGAATAGCTTTTTGTTTGTTTTAAGTCACATTTAAACAACTGTGTTATTACAATTTTTTATTTTACATTTTTTCATTAATTTTGCATGTACTTAACATACTATGCATATTGAATTATTTTTCAAGATAAAAAAAACACCAAAAGACAAAATTTTTACATTTTTCAGAAATCTATCAATAACATCACAAGACGTTATTACTTTAGAATAGCTTTTTGTTTGTTTTAAGTCACATTTAAACAACTGTGTTATTACAATTTTTTATTTTACATTTTTTCATTAATTTTGCATGTACTTAACATGCTATGCATATTGAATTATTTTTCAAGATAAAAAAAACACCAAAAGACAAAATTTTTACATTTTTCAGAAATCTATCAAAAACTTCACAAGACATTATTACTTCAGAATAGTAATTTGTTTTATGTCACATTTAAACAACTAGATCTATGTTATTACGAATTTTTACTTTAGATTTTTTCTTTAATTTTTCATGTGCTTTACATGCTATTGAATTTCTTTTCAGGATAGAGAAACATTAAAAGAGAGATTGATATAATAACATTGCAGATACACACCACATAATATGATAATATGTTTGAATAATTGTAAATGATAAAAAGGAATTTCTTGCATACTAAAACACACACACACGACTGAGTTAAAACGAGTGTATAGCCGTAAGTTAAGTTATCTTTGACACTCTCACGTATCTTTAAAGGCCTACAAGCTGTCCACATGAATTTTTTTTTTTTTTGTATTAACAGTTTCAAATATTCTATGTTTTATACAAATAACATGTTTTTGAAAACTCCCGGGCTGAAAAAAAAATTGTTATAATGTTGTATTTGTGGAAAGAAATCGAATATGAAAATGGGCGAGTAAACGTTTGTATTCTTACACGGATTGCAGGAATACCAATCGTAGGCATATTTCATTCACTGTAGGTAATATATGCATGATATTTTAAAATTTTGTACGGCAATATATTTTTATCCGTTTTAAGTTTTGGTCTAATCGCAGGATATAGGTAGTTCTTATGAAAATGACAGCCTGTATTCCCTGAATGGCAAATATAATATAGATTTCCAATTTAGTTAAATACTTCTTCCGGACACCTGGTCTTATCCCGTTTCGGATTCGTAATTGTTCTTCATGTTGAGACAATTTGCACATCTAATTCGTCGTGTTATAATGGACTTGAGTTTTGATTATTGATTGGTACTTCTTCAATTTTACTTCTTGCTTTGTCGATGACACCTTACAAAAAATATCACAAACACCTTTATTTATAATTCAACAATGTTTGAAATTGCTTTGAGCGCGATTATAACAATGAGTCTTGAAAACAATTTTAATATTATTTCAAAAGAATGGGATTTTTTCTCGTTGAGGGATGTAAGTTTTCTATTAGTGCATCAAGTATTTTAAATGTTTTTACTTTTATTATGTTTTAAAGAAATTAATAAAACATTTATCTCTTTTATTTTCATGAACAATACGCAATATATTGGTCACATGTTAAATAAGAGAAAATGAACATAAACATGATGTTTTCAAATGTTCAAGTTTTACATGTTGTACCTGGTAAAAAAACATTTAGTCGACATCAGTCGACATTTTAGAGAAAAAACACATTGTATACTGTATAAGTGGAAATTTCAGCGAGACGCAAATTTAGAGGTTTTGTCCTGAAAATATGGTATATAAAGTTAGCGTGAAGTACTTTAAGCGATTATATGATATTAAAAAATAACTCTTTACCTACGACGTGGAAAGTATTGTTAGCGATATTCAATTTTAGCGATCTCAACAAACTCGCTAATAATGCAAAAGTTGAATCCTCGCTAAAATTTCTGCTTTATTTAAAAATCTTATTTGGTATCAATGCTGAACTGGGAAATATATAAATAATAAATATATACGTGAATTTACTGCAAACGATTTTTAATATCATATTGATTTCGTTTTACACCACACAGCATTCTTTCCAGATATACGATGTCGGCTAGTTTTACTGGTATAGGATATACCCGGGCTAAAATATACCCGAGACAAGTTCAATAGCCTTCCCCGAGTAAACTGGCAAATTTATGCATAAAATTGACTTTGGTTCCAGCAAGGTTCGAACCGGAAGTGACGAAAGGAGAGAGACGCCATGGATTAGCGTGTGATGCCCCAACCACTCACTTACGGATGCCCCCCGCAAACAATTATGATAAATATTATATTACATAATATCAAATTATAGTTTTGTAATAAAAAAAAAAAAATGTAGAAGTACTACAGTTTGTCTGGAAGATGTGCAATTGCAAACATATCCAGTAATACATTAAAGGGGCGTTAGCTGTGTTTACCAAAAATATTTCGATTGTTTCTACTTTTACTAGTTTTACTTGACGTACAATAACAAATAAGAGCTATACACAGGCATAAAAACTTATATTCCTATACATTTTGTGAAAATAAGGTCAGGTCCAGTGTGGCATGCATATACAAGTAGTAAGGTTGAGTTAATCAATTGCAAAGGAATAATTACCAAACTGGGTTTCTCAAGCAATTTTCACAAAATATATAGGAATTTAAGAATTTTTATGCATGACCGGTGTATATCTCATTTTGTTATTGCTTATCAATCTTGGTAGTAAAAAGGAAAAAAATATATAAAAAAGAAAAGCTAATGCCCTTTTAAGTACATAGCAAAAAATAAATACTATTGTGAACGTACTGACTCCTCGGTCGAGAAGTTTAATTTTAATGACGTCATATGACACCAATTACTACCCTATATGTTTGTAATGATGCAAGTGTAAACAGAAATCCTGTCTATAGTTTTTTTAAGATGGTCATAATTATGATATACGTAATTACAAAACAAAATAACAATTCAAACGACGATTGTCGTGTTTTTCCCATCACTTATGTATGCTGTTTATTTTACATTTTCTGTTTGCATGTTTTACTATTAAGCGATAATTTTCCATCTATCCTTCAAATAAGATAAAACCATCTGTTGCTTCGTTTAGATCATTGTGTGTGAGTGTGTCAGAGTCAGAATGGACAAATGTTGATTTAGAGTCTTAATCTACGACACGATCATGACCTAATAGATTTTAGTTTGTCCGGCATTTATTTATTTTAGACGAAGGATCTTTGAAGTAATGCAGTTTGTCCATTAACGCATTCTATTTTATGCATGTAAATGTTCTGCCTTCGTTTTTGCAGGTGCGCCCCGATAAGAGGGGGAACGGACATTCTGTTGTCAATCTTTCGACATACCGCCAATCAAGTACCCATAACTTACTCCCAAGATAAATAGATTATTTCATTTTTATTGTCGAGTGTTACATTTGGTTCAGGGTCGTCGCACTGGAGATTTATGGAAGACGAAACCGTCATTAAGTTGTGATATCCGTTTTATATCAAGTCCATACACATAATTTTTCAATGTCAAAAGTAGATTTGAGTTTAAAATGGTATAATACATGTACGTAGCATAGGGTTTGGTAGTATTGATATCAATTTAACGCCAATTGATACTCATGTCATACGATTTCAATACACATAATTCCAATTATTCAGGTTTTTATCCGTGGATTTTTACGATGAAACTAACATGATGTCATTCATTGCTATACTATTTACTTTGTTCTGTATATTTATTTATCTTTTGTATCAACTATTATAATTATTTATATATTGCTATTACATGTATTATCACATTCTATTATTATAATTATTATTATTATTATTATTATTTGTATTATCATTATTTGTATTATTATTATTAATTTACTTTTATTATAAATATTATTATTATTATTATAATTATTATTATTATTATCATCATTTTATTATTATTATTATAATTTTTATATATTTTTTTATTTAAATATGATATCGTTGATTATTCATTTACAAAATATATATAATTTATGATAATCTTTGCCCTTTAATGTTGCATATTCTAATTAACTCAAGATAAAAAAGTTAATATAAATTAACATAAATTATAAGTCACATGTCCCTTGTCATTTATTGTATTAATACAATAACATTCAGCCATTGCATTGTCCAATATTCACTAGATGTGTATACTGTCCCCGGGACATTCTGAAGATTAACCCTTTGGTATCTGTTGTTTGTAAAACGTATGTTTTTATGACAAAAGAATATGTTTTAAATATTATAAACATAATACCAAAGTTATAATGCTCAAGACAATCATTTCTGTCAATGGACTTCGTTAGTTGAGCTCCAACTGATGGTCTAAAGACTTTTGAATATTTCAATCGCTCATTTTCTCGCCTGCCATTCAATTTTTTTTTTTTTTTTTTTGTAAACCTGTTACAATCACTGACTATAAAAAGTCAATATCACGATTTATCAACCTGGAAAAAAAATAACATCAACCTAGCCGAAAGGCGAGGTGAATATATATATTTTGGAGGGTCGATAAATTCTGATAGCGACCTTTGTTTCGAATGCATAACATGTATATTATCTAAGCATAGAGCTGCTCTGTAAACGTTAACAGTCATTCATAAGAAGCCGAAATTCAGATTGCACATTGACGGATCTGCATATAGTTATTTGGTGTAGATTATGAAGACTTACGAGAACATATGATTATGTTACACAATGTTGTTATTTTGTTTGGCATTATGTAAATAAATAAATTGACATCACGTTGCACAGTGTTTGTCTGGGAGCTATCTATTGATGGGAATGTGGGCCTAATGAATATTAGCATCGACACGATGAGTTACACATTAAGCAATTCACCGCGTCACTCTTCACAGCTTGCAGTAGTCATTTTTCAAATTTGTTCTAATCTTTGCCGTCATGAATTTTATAGCTTACAAATCCGGAAGATGTGAATGTTCCACATTGTGCAATACTAGATAATGTGTATTCTATAATTCTGTTCCCAGGTGCCCTTCATATGTGAAAATTTCTAATGTTTTTTTTTTCTTTTATCGGACTCATAAATACACAAATACATTATCGGGAATAATTGCAACTGTTTGTGAATTCGATGGATTTTAAAAATTGAATTGTTAATATGATGTTCTATACCAAGAATGAAGATATCGTCAAAATTTGTTAACAACATTAATGTAAATTTCCCTTAATGGATACGGTGTGGTAGAATTCTCTAACATTAAAAAAGTAAAAAAAAACCTTCCTATCTTATAGAAATTTATAATTACGATTGACTCTAACAATTTGGAACAAACTGATGCTAATCATTACTCACTGAAACGATAATAATAAACTAGCAAAATCAATTAATGTTCTGAACACAGTCGGATGGCGAAACAAATGACTTAATTCAGTGGATCTTTGGCGCAGCTGACACAAACAATTAATAATATTGTAAAATTATCTTTTTCCCGTAAAACTACAGCATAAAATCTGACAAAAATTCCATTCTAGAAATAGATTAACATTTTAATACATGTACTTTGGTGTATAAATGTCGATATGTCGGACTCGAGATGCTCATGTTATCGCGACTCTTGTGTGGGGTCTCCAAGTGGCAAATGACGAATCCGAACGCTACGCGGTTACACCTTCCTTTCTACTGATATAAACACAAATGTATGTCATGAAACTCGACTACAGCTATCATCGATATATTACACATAGGTAAAAAGAGCAATTTTATTAAGATAAGAATAAGAAGTACGATAATTGTAATCAGGAAAATGGCCGTCAGTGCTCCCCTGTAAAGTTTCAATATTCTAGCATGCGTCACGCTCAGTGAGAAAAAGTATCTAACTCTAATAGATTTACATTATTGCTATTGTCAGCTGTGTTTGATAATAGCCTTGGCACTTTCCTTTTATCTACAATACGAGTAACTGGTGACCAGGACTTTTCTAATACACATTTAGAGTCGCCAAAAAGTTTAGCAAGTTGATCTGAAATCGCTATCATGACAGTTTGTATTTACGGAGTAGCATTTTGATATAACATTCATTTTGTATAATTCTGCAATTGTTTCATATTCATACTGTTCTATTTCTTACAGTCCTAGTATAGTAATTTAAATTAATTATTTATTAATCTATACCGGTATCTTTATCAATATTTCCATCTGTTATTTATCTGTCTATTTATCTTATTTGCTTATTGTTTATTTATTGACTTTCTCGCTGACATAGGAAAACAATATCCGTTTCAGCAAACAATTTAGTATATAATTAGTCCAATCAAAACTATATCCAAATAGAAAAAAATATATTTGGTAATTGATGGACAATACCATTACAAATCGTTATTATATCTTAATATATCTGATATTGGTTTTTTTATAATATTATTATCAAATAAAATTATTGAATAATAATAATAACCATCATCATCATCATGAAAATAACGATGAGAAAAAGTAGAAAGAAGATTATGATAATAATGAATGGTAATGATAAATGAGAAACAACTATATCTTTTGTAAAGAAAAAATTCGTTGTATTTTTATTTTTACGCGAATAATACTTCCTACTTCTGATAAGGAGGGTACAGTATTGCATTACAATAAACACTTCCCTCTTGAAAGTGGACTGTCGTTTAGCCAATAAATTGCTGGATTGTATCAACAACTGGTTTGTCTCTCAGAAGAACAATAAAAATTATAATGATAAATCGTATTAATAAGAATTTTAGATGAAAAAATAAATGAATTAGTGAATTTATATATGTGTATATGATAGATGAATAATAAAAATAATAATGATAATTGTACTGATAAGAATTTTTGAAGAATTAATAAATGAATGATTTCATTTATCTATGTATTTGATAGATAAATAATAATATCAAAAATGATTGAAGTATTTATAAGAATTGCAAAGAGAATATAATAAGAATAAGAAATTCAATTATCATCATTATCATCAGCTTCATCATCACCACCACCACCACCATCATCATCATCATCATTTTTATCATAATTTTAACTATTATTATTATTATCATATTTCATTTTCATTATTATCACCATCCTCATCATCAAAACTTACATCATTATACTCATCATTTATAATGAAGATTATCTTCGAGATACACAAGTAGAAAGAAATGAAAGTGGAGAGAGTAAAAACAGACATCTCCGAAATCTGATTCAACAACAAATGCATCAAGATTTATTTAGCCATGTTGAATATTAAAGTCAATTGTGGTCAAAACCGAATGAAATTCGATATAGTTACCTGAAATAAGCAACTCTCTGTTTCGTACTTCTAAATACTAAATTAAAGATAGATAAATAAAAGAATGAAAAGGTAAATAAATAAATAAATAAATAGATAAATAAATAAATAAATAAACAAATAAATAAATAAATACAAATTTTATTATTATTAGTAGTAGTTGTTGTTGTACTAATGGTAGAAGTATAGTAGAATAATCTGTTGTTGTTGTTGTTGTTGATGTTGTTGTTGTACTAGCAGTAGTAGCATCATCAGCAGCAGACGTAGTAGTAGTGTTCTATACGAGATTTTTTTAAGAATTTAAAAATGAGACAATTTCTCAGATTAAAATAAGTAAATATCATTTGATTTACTTGTTTTAATCTGAGAAATTGACTCATTTTTAAATTTATTTGCTGTCGTTGTTGCCACCGTTGTAATTGTCCTATTTCTATTTACATTTTCATTTACATGTTTTTCTGATTATATTCCCCAGACGAGATTTCAACAAACTTTATGTCAAAATATCAGTATTTTCCAAATAAAAGGTGTCGTCTTTTCCTCTTAAACCTTATATCCTTTCGCACTTTGAAATGTTATTTTGTTAAACTTTTATCTAATGTCATATTTCATGGACCCCTTGTGACTCTAAATGTCACGTGTCAGCTAAAAGAATAGAGGATTAAGCAGATGGCAAGCCACAGGCAACAACGAAGACCACCCTGTAGGGAGGAATTAGTATAAGAGTTATCTTCTCCTGATGCTAACAACATTTTATAGTTTGCATTTTGAATGTCACAATTTTTATAAGGAGTAAATATTGTTGTCCTTGACTTCCGTTTAGAAATTGTTTTTAAACATTTTATAACTTTTACTTGTGGTAACTCTGTTTTGTTAACCGAATTTGTAGATCTAATTTCAACTTTGTCTCAGTAACTCTTCCACTGCAGAAAAATTGTATAACAAAATTTTATTTACTCACGTGCAATTGGAATAAGCGTCAAGATGATACAAAAAAAAATTTGAAAACGAACGAATGTGATATTTATTTTGCATGATGTTTCAGGGAGTAAAATATAACGTCAAAGTTGGATTCTTTCAATCTTTAGCTGTGAAATTTGTGCAAAAAGGCGGCATTTGATCGCACGTGACATTTGGCGCCAATACGACATTACAGTGTTTCTACATATTATAAGACGTAAAATGATAACTTTCCTTATAAATTTGAATTTAAAAAGTTTCTATAAATATTATTGCATTCAAAATCAACAAAGTACAAGCTGCATTGTACTTCTTTTAATCAATTTTGATATCTTGAATAATAAATATATTATAAAGAAGGGGTTATTGTTTGTCTTTTCGCCATGATCTCGCCCATACCCAAATGTAGCAACCGAGTAAATACATCTTGCTTATTCGTACAAAGTTTAATAGATTCCCAAGCTTAATAAAAACTCTTTTTTTCTGATAAAATCCGAAAATGAGACATTTACTTGTTTTTTACATATCACAATATATTTGTAAAATCCGAAAATGAGACATTTACTTGTTTTTTACATATCACAATATATTTTGTGCGGCCATCTTTATCAGAAGTCAGCAGTAATGTCGTAAATTAAAGAAGCGATTTATTGTTTGTTACGGAAAAAAAGTTTATCATCCGCGCCTTCTACACCTGGGGACCTTTGTTTCACCTTATGAAAATGGATAGGCCACAAATATTCCAACCATTTCCGTCGCCTTTGGTGAGCGATATCAAATATAAAAGAAAGCATTAGATACCAGATATTTAATGCGCTCTGAAACGTTATTCTCACGACAAACGATATTGCAACAAAGTGCCTCTTCTCTTATTTTCAAAATATGATTCCCACATCCAATGTTCAAAGGGATGTTAATTGCCATTTATTTATACTAAACTACATAAGAAAGCAGTGGAGATCACAGCGTAAGCATCGTATCTAATCGCATTTTTATCACTGAGCTGTACAATTACATAAGCGGCCAGCCGGTCAAGCTCGGGGCACTTCTCTCCGAGTCTAAACAAACAAACAAATCCCTCCGCGCTGTAACAGGGAGACTGATACGGCTGAAGAAATACATTTTATATCGATCTGAATTTCAAAGATGGTAAACGTGATATTCCCAGGGGTTGGGAAGAATGAAAACTTGTCTTTGATTCTATGTGGCGTGTGAGCTATACTTTATCATTCGCTGATGGATAACAAACACAATGTTTTTGTTTGAACTCGTAAACGAATGATGGACTAAGATTTCCTTCCCTTTCACCGAAAATTGTAAAATTGTATTGATTCCCTTTTCTAGTTTCAGGTTTCCAGAATAGTTCTTCTATTACATGTAGGTGTGTGACGCGCGTGATATCTATGATATATATTGATAGGCCTATCTATGATCTACAATTATGTGACATTAGGACATATTCGATGTGAAGTAAAGTGGCGTAAGGGCGTTATGCGTCACACCGAGCGAACAATAGTAATCTATGCTGTTCAGTGACGTAACAGAGAACGTGTCTGTAAGTGACATTACAAAGTGATCAACAAGAATTTGTGATACGGAGAAGTTACAAAAGAACGTGTCTATCAGTGACGTCACAAGTGACCAATCAGAATCTAACATATACGGAGACATTACACTAGAACGTTTCTGAATGGCGTAACAAAGTGACAAATAAGAATTTATGATATACGGAGACGTTACACAAGAACGTGTCTGAATGACGTCACAAAGTGACCAATAAGAATCTGTGATATACGGAGATGTTACACGAGAACGTGTCTGTAAGTGACGTGACAAAGTGACCAATAAGAAGCTGTGATATACGGAGACGTTACACAAGAACGTGTCTGAATGACGTTAGAAAGTGACCAATAAGAATCTGTGATATACGGAGACGTTACACGAGAACGTGTCTGAATGACGTTAGAAAGTGACCAATAAGAACCTGTGATATACGGAGATGTTACACGAGAACGTGTCTGTAAGTGACGTGACAAAGTGACCAATAAGAATATGATATACGCTGACGTTACACGAGAACGTGTCTGAATGACGTTAGAAAGTGACCAATAAGAAGCTGTGATATACAGAGACGTTACACAAGAACGTGTCTGAATGACGTTAGAAAGTGACCAATAAGAATCTGTGATATACGGAGACGTTACACGAGAACGTGTCTGAATTACGTTAGAAAGTAACCAATAAGAACCTGTGATATACGGAGATGTTACACGAGAACGTGTCTGTAAGTGACGTGACAAAGTGACCAATAAGAATATGATATACGCTGACGTTACACGAGAACGTGTCTGAATGACGTTAGAAAGTGACCAATAAGAAGCTGTGATATACAGAGACGTTACACAAGAACGTGTCTGAATGACGTTAGAAAGTGACCAATAAGAATCTGTGATATACAGAGACGTTACACGAGAACGTGTCTGAATGACGTTAGAAAGTGACCAATAAGAATCTGTGATATACAGAGACGTTACACGAGAACGTGTCTGAATGACGTTAGAAAGTGAACAACAAGAACCTGTGATAAACGGAGATTTTACTAGAGAATGTTTCAGTAAGTGACGTTACAAAGTGACCAATAACAATATGATATATTTTACGGAGATGTTACACGAGAACGTTTGTCAGTGACGTTACAACGTGACTAATTAGAATATAATTATGACAAACGAAAACGTGACACAAGTGAGCGTCGATAAGAGACGTTACAAAACGACCAATAATGTGACTTGTCTATGATATTCAGAGACATTACACGAAAACATGTCTCAGAGACGTGACACGAGGACGTGTCTGTTACAAAAAAGACCAAAAATAAAATAATTATGATATTCAAAGACATGACACGAAGACATGTCAATTATAAATTGAAATGACAAAATCTAACGTATACAGTGATTTGCGACATGGATGACACCAATAATATATTAAGTATGATAACCGTAATGTGATCTTGCGCAATTACTAATCCCGACCAGTAATGCTATTTCACCAAGGGAATGTCATGTTTTAATTTTTGAATTTACTAAATACAAAAATTAAAACATGACAATTTACCCCCCCTCCCCCCCCCCCCTTCAGAATAAATTCAAAAATTAAAACATGACAGGAAACTGAATACAAAGAGGGAAAAGACCGTCGTTTGTACAGAAATCTGTCAATATCCGAATTTATGGGCTTTCCTCTTTTCTTATTTTCTTTCTTAACAAAATGGTCTTTTCTTAGTTTTAATAGCAGAATTCTGATTTCAGTGGAAAGAAAACAGACAAATTTACGAAGTATCATGAGTATAAATTATTATTAAATCCAGGAATTTTAGAAACAATATATATTTTTTTTCGCAAGGCAATCATGAATATATGTAAAAGAACAGATTTCTTTCATCTCTTAATATTGGCGCTCTTATAAACATGTATATTTAAAATCTCTCTCTCTCTCTCTCTCTCTCTCTGTGCAAACATGCCTTGCTGAAATAGATTTCACGAGCGTCAAATGTCACTCGAAAATTTCTAAGCCGTCCACGTATGTAAATATTTGTTTTCGCAGCGTGGGCGCGTAAATGATAAGTGTGATGCTTCCCTCGTGCATAATGTCGGTTTCACCCCCCACAACGGATCACCGCAGTAAAAATACGGCCAGGCAAAAGGTCGATCGTTAGGACTGCAGAGAAACTCGCAGCGATAAGGGCTCTTTCATTAATTACAGATTACGCGATTATTTGCCACTTCATTAGGACGGGAACTCGCATAAATTGAACGCAATTTGAGGAACGCCACACTTGTTAATAGATGGATATGGAATTGTCGGTTTCATCTCTTCTAATTGAAGTATAAATTGAAAATAAATTAAATTGATGTGACCAATATATTCCTCATTTTATATATGCAATTAGACAGATTCTTTGCGTAGCAGGTTGAAATATTGAAATGTGTATCAATAATAATGATTTTTTTCTACCTGATCAACTCTGTATATAAATATATTCATACCTGTTTTGAACTCAAATTTAATTTTTGTATTCAAACTTAACCATTATATCTAAATTCTTACACACCTGTCTACATAAATAAATATTGGAAACAGTTTTGTATATCTGTTTTGTACAAAATCTCTCTCTCTCTCTCTCTCTCTCTCTCTCTCTCTCTCTCTCTCTCTCTCTCTCTCTCTCTCTCTCTCTCTCTCTCTCTGTGGCTTATCTTAGATTTTAGTGGATTTTATCTTTACGGAGGAAATGTTATCACCAACAAATATGTTTCACAATAAAATACGTGTGGCCCTATCATTGTGACGTTTATTTGAACATTAAGTAGATAAATACATATGTGCTTTTTTTTTTTTTACTTTTTCCTCTACTCCCAAAATATAAAAAATAAACCCGAGAAACTCACATCTGTATTCGATACAAACAAAAAATGAAAACACAGAAAAACGTGTACTGGGTCGACAGCCATTCTGAGGGCTGAAATGTACAAGTTGACAATAAGAAGACACGTCCTGTTTTATCATGTGACACCGGAAGTGTCGCAGCGATGTATTTACTTTACGGTCATATGTAAATAATAGAAATAGATCACTTTCTCTTCCAGATGAATTATCACACAATGCCAGGTTATAAGGTCAGAATTTTATTTTTTGCGTAAACAGTCCATGTTTTAATAATAACTTGATCAGCTAACATATGTACATTAACTTTAAACAATGAGAACAACCCAAATAGGCAATAATCTGTCATTTTTTCTGCATGGATCTATGCAAAGAACTCACAATGTGTCTTAGATGCCAAACTACTCTCTCTATATTTTCAGTTAGCACAGTACATTCTAAAGCCGACAACAAAAATTTCATGTGAAACTATGTGAAAGAGTACATATAAAATTACATTATGTTTTATTTTCTTCATTTTTCCTGAATTCTTTTTCATTATTATTATTTTACACAGATATTGAAGGTGAAAAAATATAAATGTTAATAAATATTTAACATGCCCCTTTACTTTATTTTTTTTTTATCAGCTAGTAATGGAAAAATAAAATTTATATCACAATTAATATAAAACTTGCAATCATTAAATAGTAAACATAAGGCTAGCTGAACAAAATGTTTTGTATATATATATATATATATATATATAAAAGAAAAGCATGATAAATGCATGTATATATATATATATATATATATATATATATATATATATATATATATATATATATATATATGTATATATATATATATATATATACATGCATTTATCATGCTTTTCTTTTTTATATACAATTACTAATATAAATCTAAGAAATTTCAATAAGAATTTATCTTATTTTTTGCATGTTTTAGTTTTTGGGATGAACTTCTGTACTATGACATTTTGGTAATTTTGTAAACTTCCAACAGGCATGAATTACCAGTATGTCATTTGACACTAGAAAGGCCAAAAACATGGATCCCCTAAACAAAAACAAGCTAGTTACAAAAAACATTAAAGGCATGTATAGAACTTTAAAAGCTTCAAAATAAATTCAAATAGGATTTTTTTGTTTTGTTTCCAAGTTAGATTTTGAAAAACTTAAATATTATAATTAACTACGTTTGACCTCTGTTTTTATAACAGTTCCTTATTCTATTAAATGTATATACATTTAATTTACTAAAATACTTTCTATTTGCTCCAAGAATCTGGATTTAACACTTTAAAATTAGAAAAATTAATAATATTCAATAAATTTTCCGTATTTCGTTTCTTTTCTCGTACAAATGTCAAAGTTTGGAGATAGGTATCTGTTCGTGTTATGTGTCCGACAATTAATTCATATTGACACAAATCATACAGACGGTATTTGAGTCACGAGACCACGTGTCAAGTCCCACATTCGACGTGCCATGTGCACTATCAGATATTAAGATCCGTATCTACGTTACTCGTCTGGTCCAGTGTGGTTCATTATGGCCAAAATTCACAGTGATGCCGCTTAATTGCTGTGGCAATGATTTTCCGCATTGTTTACAAAGATGTTGATGTATTTAGTTTCGTCTGAGTGAATTACGATTATTATTTTGTACTTCGCATTGCATCTTATATTATTTATTCATACTCGGATATGTCGTTGTAAAACAGCTAAAAATTAAAGAGTCTGTAAAATCCGTTTCGAGGTGATTTATACATAATATTGACACACATAATTCTTGTTATACAGTTTTAAACCGAAATTCTGTCCCGATTTTAAGTTAGTTTTTTTTTAGTAAATCTTGATTTTGCCAAAAAGTAACACAAAATCGGGGCAGAATTTCGGTCAATACAGTTTTAAATTATCTGATTATTTCTCTATCTATTTATATATATATATCTATGGAGTTCAATTTCCAATTCAATATAAGTGGATACACATCGCAGCAGGCATTTTTATACTATTTGTAGATTTGAGGGAAACTTCGACAAATAATTATACTTATATAAACATGTTCCCACTTTTTAATTTACCAGGGATTTTTCCAAAAATTAAGAATGAAATGTAAACAAAACATGTTTACTCATTCACCCATAAAGACACATTTGGATTTGCCTATTTGGTTCATTTATACAAAATGCAGAAGGGTTCATTGTTTCTCAGGGGTCCGTACATTAAGTTGAAAATTAAAATATCTTCAAGCTTTATTCACCTACTCTAGCAAAGAAATAACGTTTTTTTTTTTTGTTTTTTTTTTTTTCATTTTAATTCTAAAAGCTGCTTTGAAAGATGACAAAAAACTTCAATGTAAGTAGAAAAATCATGTGATAAAACGGCGATTTTCCTAGGTCGTTTTAGGTCCGGTTTCAGGACCAATTCCAATGTGAAAATGACTTGTATTGTTCCCCAAAATATGTAAAAATTCACAATATGGAATTTCAAAATAAACACTATAAAATATTTTCAAATAAATGTCCAAAAAAAAAAATCAAAATTTTCTGTTTTACTAAAATTGTTTTTTATTTTCCCAACTGTTGTACCCTAGGCCTGGAGTCAGATACATAGGAAAATCCCAAGTAAATGGAAATTAAAAGAAAGAATTGTTTCGTGGAGTTGACATTTCTTCAAAATACAACCTTGACTGATTTACCAATACCGTTTGAGTTGTTGATAACATTTTCTCCTAAATTGATCTTAACTTAAAAGATAAATGGGTACTGATACAAAAATAAATATCTTCCAGCTCGTTAACAAACTTCTTGAATAAAGGATCCATTGTAAACTGGCGCCATCGTACGGAATGCCCTTGTTACTTATTATCGGCCACAAAAAGCATTCACATAAATACCTCAAAGATCATCAACGCTTTCGTATTAGATATAAAAAATGCGAAAAAATGAGATACGGCGTCCAAATTAACTTTCAAAACACGGATTTTCTTCACAAAATTCAATTGATGAAACTCAATCTACCGTTTAAAATTTTCTCTAGTTTCTCCCGACAAAATCAAATGTCAGTACCGAGACAGACGCTAACATATGTTGCACGTCGATCAAACGTAACGTGCACGCAACGTTCGGAGGATGTACATTTCAACCACCAACTAGTTGCTAACTAAGTCGTTAGTTTTCAGTTTATCTGATTCTGTTTGTCACCCGATGTTATGTGGGAAAATGCGACTTCTGTTTTCCTACAAATTTTTTACTTACTCATGAACATATATTTTCCTGATAACCATTCGTTTAATCAAGATTCTCGGGGCAAATTGAAGATATTTCACGAAAAGAAATGATAGGAATTAAACATTTAATACTCTACGGATAAGAAATAAAAAAATAACAGAGGCAAAAGGTAGTAAATTAGGTCATTAAATTTCCCAATGGACTGCTCCAATTTGAACCCATACGTGGCTGTTATTCAACAGATAGATAAAATGTCAGTTTCTATCATTTCCACAGTACTAAAAATAACGCCTCGTGTACCGAACCATAGGCTAACGGGAATCAACGCTGACTTCGATGTATCTGCGGTAAAATGATAAGAAATAAAAAAGTCTAACTTGAACTAAGAGTGATTTGTTTTTAATAATCTATTTCTTTTGTTACTATTTTAACTAGCAATTTTGTTTCTTTTTCTATCTTTGCGCCGTCATGTTGGAATTTCAGTAATATTTTAATCTAGTTAGACATCTCAGCTATTTGGTTTTTAGTTAAAAACGTCCACGGTTTTTAATTGTAAATGATTGCCAAATATTTATACCACAAACCGAAAGTTGATGGACAGTGTAACTTTACTTTATTACAACGACCGTAGGCCCGAAAGGAGGGCGGTTGCTTTTGAGAACAGATGGCCCCTTGCAAACGCCATGTCAAGCTGATGGGAAAGATTATTTTTAAGAAAAAATGCTTAAAAGAACCCGAAAAAAGGATCTCACAACTGCAGGACGAAGGGTAATAGGAATGAGTATTCCATATAATTTTTTTTATCTCCAAGTACATTTATAATAAACAATCACAGATGTATATAAAATGCCATAGTCCGTTTCATTATTTTTCTAAAATATATAAAAAATATAAATTTATTCATATCATATAATTCATCGTACAAAACCAAAAAGAATCTTAAGAAAATTATCTCCAACAAATTCGGAGATTTGTCTTTTTTCTTGGGGACACACAAGAACTTCTTGTTTTATATTTTACTTGGATTTTAGAAAACTTAAAAAATAGAAATGAACAAAAATGTCATTTATCACTTTATTCTTAGCTTGTCATGATGTCTATTTCGTTGGTTTTTATTTTTTTTTTCTGTAAATCATATAAGGTTAAACATTATCAATTTTACTTTCTCCTGTTTCTGTCCTAAATTTTAAAGTCAAACTTACATTTAATTGATTTAGTTCTATAACATAAGTCCACTTTGGCTCAAATAGTTTGCTTTCAACATTTTAAATTTTATCCAATATTCATTTTTGTTGAAAGCAAACGATTTGAACCAACGAGGGCTTATTTTATAGAATTTACATTTGATTATGACCACTGTTATTATTCTCAGTTTTGTCATCATTATCATTATTGCTATTATTATTATTATTATTATTATCATTATTATCATTAATATAATTAATAATTATTGTAATATTTTCGGAACGTCAGCTGTTCATTTTCAATGAAAAAAAAAATTGTCAAACAAACAAAACAAAACAAAAAAAACACACATAATTTCTGTATGATACCCCCAAAATCGTAAAATAGACTCAAAAACTTACCAGCGAGAGCTAGGTCCATTGGTTCCGAGGTGATGATATTATTGGACCCATATGGAGAGTGATCGGCTGAGCACCACCAAACCCGCCAGCCAAACCAATTGACAAACCCAAAACACACAACCCATAGTACCACAAAGTACACGACATTCGCCAAAACTAATCACAAACCAACAAAAAAGAGAAAAACCAAACAAAATTTTGTCCAATCATAGAAACCAAACCTAACATAATCCACGAAAATACAAAATAAACAAACGTAAACACAATTCAAAAATACACTATCACAGAACCACCTAACTGATAAGCCAAACTAACCTTAACAAACTAAACGCCCCACACATAAAAGACACCCATAAACACCAAAAACCAAATCAGACACAAAAGAAACAGAACAAAAATACTATCCACCAACTAAAAGAAAGCTATAACCAATAGGTAAGCCACAAATAACTGACACGAAAGTCCCAGAAAACAAAAATCGAAAAACATCTAAACAAAAATAGCACCCTCCACAAGCACCAAAGACATACAAACAATAAATATGCACAAACCTAAACACGAAAAAAAACAAACACAAATCAAAACAAAAAAAACAAAACAAATCACTACCAAACCCACGACAACAGATACAACACCCAAATACTCCAAACAAACACCCAAACCAACAAAAACAAAAAAACAACTCGCTACCCCAAAAGCAACAGCAAGCAAAAGCAAAAAACCACAGCATCCCACCCACACCAATACCCACACCCAGAGCAAAAAAACAAACAAATAAACCATCAACCAAAAGAAAAGCTCCCAGCACAAGACCAAAACCTCCCCAAAGCGAAAAATACGCAAAAATTAAAACGCCCAACAACAATACAACAACCCATATAGTACCACACACAAACACACCAACCACCGACACTTCAATACACCCAAAACATCTATACGTAGAACGCCCCAACCTAAATACACATAACACCATAAACAAGCGTAACCTTCAACAACAAATAACAAACACACCAAACCCAACGACACTAAGACAACACTAGACAAGAAAAAAGACGCCATAAACCCAACAATACACGAACTGCATTACGAACCCCCACGACCAACCGAAGAGGTGCGTGACAACAAACCAAAACCCAAGACCAAAGCTCCCCAAAACATTAAAACCAAAAAAACACCTAACCCGACCACCAACAAATATACCAACTAAGAAAAATACTCAACCAAAAAAATACTTACCTGAGACCACAAACACAACCAACCCAGAAGACAAACAAACCACCTATACAACACCCAGCAACACACACAAAACAACAACACCAAGCACCCAAAACAAACACAAAAAAAAACCACCGATTCCAAAACACCCACCTAACACTAAAAAACACGAAAACACATCGATTAACCCACCTAAAAAAATACAGAAACACACACATCCCACAACTCAACACAAAAATACAAACACACAAACACACCCATAAAACACAACCACAAAAAGCAAGGAAACACAACAACCAATATCTCAACATAACCACCAATCCACAGAATAACACTAAACACCATGATAAACCACCCAAATATACTACAAAAAAACAAAAAACTTGAAACCAACAAACACGAAAAAAACCACGCCACGACACACAACACAAAGCAACAACAAACCCAAATAACCAACAAAAAACAAACAAGACAACTATGAACCAAACACAACAGCAAAAAACCCAGAGAACCAAAACCAAAAAACAACAACATACACACCCACCCAACCCAACAATAAACACACACAAACCCACCCAACAATCACTATACTCCCAGCCAAACTCCAAACCAAACACAAAAACAAAATCCAAACCCCAAATAGCGACGAAAACTCCTAAACAAAACAGGATAAACAAAAAGCCAAAAACATAAAAACTAAAGAACCAAAGCTCCAAAAAACTGCAATCCCTCCACAAAACAAACAACAACTAAAACGCAACACAACCCACAATCCAAAATCTCCGAACCCACACCCAGCTAAAACTTAAAGAAACAAATCTGCCAGCAAAATCCAAAACCATCAAAATAACAGCATTGTATCTAAAAAACCACAATAAACCCCCTACACAACACAAACAAAAGCCAACACAGACAACCCCAAACTAAACAACAATCATTAATCCACTCAAAACCAAGACACACCTGATTATTGCACACAGAAAACCAACAAAAAAACGTACCCAAAAGACAACAATACTAAAGATCAAACCAAAACAATAACAAAAAACACAATCAAAATACGAAAATTACCACAAACCCCCCAAGAAACAACACTCAAACAAACCCCAAACTCAATCAACAGACCACTACAAAAGCACCAAAAACAGAAACTAGACAAACCGAAAAAACCAAAAAACACAAAAAACCCCAAAAACAAATACAGAGCAAAAAGAAAATAAACAAAACAAACACAACGACACCTTATAAAACACAACAACCAAACAATAAATATCCAAGGAAAACACAAATACAAATCCCTACCCATAAAAACCATAACAACCCAATAAAGAACACACCAAAACCAGGCCCTAAACAACAACTTAGACACAGCAACAACAAAACTGACTCCGAAAACCGACCACACGAACCACAAAAAAACAAACCCAAAAAACCAAACAAAAACCAAAAGGAAACAACTAAACAACTCACCCGCAAATAAACATGGAGCACCCACAAATACACAATGCCATAACAAACTAAACACCCAGTTTAGCAACAACCCCCAGCAAACCATAACCCATAACAAAACAAACACACCAAACTCAACATAATCAAAACAACAAACAACCAAGAAAAATAAAACCACACAACAAAACCCTAAACAAACCCCAAAAGCACCTACGACAACACCCAACATACCACAAAAATCTTCAAACCATAACAAAATAAACTAAACCACAACCACCCACCACTAACAAACCCGCACAACAAGCACAAAACAATAACGAAAAACACACACAAAAACCAAAAAACAGCACCACAACACACTACAAATGAAACCCCACCCGCAAATAACTTAAACCACCAGACCCAGCCACAAAAACAGACCACCCAGGACAAAACACTCACAAACAACCTGACTTCACCAGAATTAACAGACCAAACCCCAACAAATAAAGCACAACACCCAAAAACGCAACAAGACCCAAAACACAACACATAAAAAACAACCACCAAAAACAAACTCTGAAAAAAACACCACAACCAAACGACAAATCAACAAAAACAAAACAAAAAAAGAAATCAAAACGCTCCCACACCCAAACGCAACGCCAACCAGTACACACAAACACATCATAAAAAAAGTAGACGAAACACAACCTCCTACCCACTAAAATACCAAAAACCGCATATCACTAACATCAACCAACCAAAACAAAAGCAATAAAAAAATAAACACAAAAACAATCCACAACAAAACCATACAACGAACAAAGACAAAACAACATACAGTACCACAAAAACCAACATAAAATCTACCAGCCAACTACCCAGACCTCACAAACAAAACCCACACTATCAGAACCCCACATAAGACAATTAGACCAATACAAGAACTCACACCACACAAAACAACCCAAACGAAAACACAACACATACAGAAACGAGTAACACTAAATGAAATACCCTAAGCAACAGAAACACATAGTAAAAATAGAAATAAAAACAAACCAAATCAGTACAAAAAGTATACCAAAAAACATAAGACAATCAAACCAACCAAACCACATAAAGAACAACAGTAAAACCACAACCCTAAACCACTAAAGCCGAACATAAAATAAACACTCCCCAAAACAAATCAATAACAACAACACCCAAAAACAAAAACCACGAGAAAACATAAAAACCACCATCCCAAACAAACTCATACACTAATCTCAACAACAATATAAGTATAAAACACAACTCAAAACTTCCCGAACACACAAAAGTACCACATTCAACACAACCACAAACCCCCAAACACAGCAAACACACAACAAGAACAAAGTAAAACAGCCGCCCAAGAATCACCCCACAACCAAACCCACAACACACAAACGAAACCACAACAAACACAAAAACAAAGACACACCCAACCACAACCAATAAGCCCGGCGAACAAACACAGCAAACCCAAAAACCTACGCAATAAAACCACATCAAACATACAAACAATTCAACAAACTACCCCAAACAATAAACACAATAGATCCCACACAACAACACAAAAACAACCGAGACCACAAAACAACCAACACCACTAACACAACCCCGTAACTAAATACAAAAAAAAAAAAAACCACCGCAATAGAGTATGATAAAAAACACAAAAGACTACCCACAATCAAAAAGTTACCAGAAAACACCAAAAAAAAGCTATCCCAAAACCCAAATAATCAACATCCCCGACATACAAAACCCAACCAAAACACACGAACACAACCACCACAAAAAATAAAAGCAAAACCCTTAAAAAAACCCCATAAAAACAACAACCATAAACACGTCGCTTTAGCCACAACTACCAAACACAAAACAAAAAGATACCAACCAAACCATCGAAACCAAAAGAAGACACTCAAACAAAAACGACAACAAAACAAACCGCCGAAAACAACAACTACAACACGACAAGATCAAAAAAGATCACACACTTACAAAATAACGAACAAAACGCAAACCTACAACTAAAACTAACCACATACAAAACAAGAACAAAAAAGCCAAAATGATCACGCACACAACCAAAGATATACTACACAACACTCCCAAATCACGACATAAACAACACAAAGTCCCTAGCCCCCCACATCACCAAAAAAACAGAATACAAAACAACCTATCAAAACAAAATGCGCCGACCAAACCACGACAACCCAATACCGTAATTTAAGCAAATCAAAACAAATATTACCAAGCACAAAACCGCACAAAAACTCAAAAAAACACAAAAAAACAAACATCAACCAAAAAAGCGAACCACACCACTACAACCCACAATAAACACGCAACAACACACAAACAAACCATACCCAACAAAAAAACAAACCGTAACACAAAAAACACGAAAAAAACCACAACACCACAATACCAAAGTAACACGCACCCCCCCCCCCCACCCCCCCCCCCCCCCTACGAAAACGCTAAAACAACACAACACACCGAATAAGGACCACAAAGCAAAAGACAAAGACCTACACCCAACACATCAACCAAACCCACAACAACAAGCAAGGAGACCATAACATCAACTAACCCCCAAAGCAAAAATCACCAAAACCAACAACGACAAAACCGGACAACAACCCAATCACCCTCCCACCCGACCACAATCCATACAAAAATAAAAAAATCAGCACAAATACAACAACACCACCAAGAAAAACCTACCATAAAAAAAACAATCCAAATAAACAACCCACGAAAATAAAGCCCACGACACCAACCCTTATAAATTTACACAACCAACAATGAACAAACCAACACAACAACGAACAAACAAGCGCAATTACACAAAACAACTAAATCACCAAAGAAAAAACCCTATCACACATACAACCCCAAACAAACAACCAAAACTACACAGACAAACAGCCTAAAATCCGAACCAAAAGACCATCACAACGCAAACACATACACGAAGAGAACAGAATAAGACAAAACAAAATAGATACCGCAACGAACAAACCAACCACAAAACAAACAAAAAAAAAAATAACATAAAAACATCTGACATTATAATACACAACACACACCCAAACACAAACAAAATAACTCCCCACCAAAAAACACTAAACCCAAGCAAAAAAAAAAACCAATAACCACCCAACAAAAGACCACACCCAAACAAACCAAAACACAACTACCCACATACAAGACAATCTTAACACTATCTGCCCGTAAACGGACAAAACAAAAACAGCTACCCAAACTAAACACTAGAAAAACAACAACCATACCTACAAACCTTCAGCACACCATAGAACAAACCAATCATAAACGAACACGACCCAAAAAAGCAAGTAACAACAACCAAAAACCGCCTCTAGTCAAAACCCCACCCAAACCTACCCCAAACCCAACCACAAAACCACGACCAAACCTAATAGCCACCCAAACTCACCCCCGCTCAATCCCACCAGCCTGACCTAGTAACCAACAAACCTACAAGAACACCCTACTAAAGAGACATAAAATACACCAAAACAAACTCCAAACCCCCAGCCAAAACGCACAATCCACAACTACAACACACAAACACTACTAAAATCCAAACCAACCAGAACACAACACCCAAACACCACAAAACAGCCACAAAAAAAACCACAAACCCAACACACACAACATCAAAAACCCAACACCAAAAAACCACAAGACCGTAAGCAACAACCACACATAATCCCCAGAACCAAATAACACAACCAACCCACCACTATACACAACAACAACAATCAAGAACACATAAACTACCCCACACCCGTCCCAAAAAAACCACCCGACAAACCTAACACAGAAAAGAAAAAGTAACACCCCACATACACACAAAAAAAACAACAAAAACCACCAAACCATAAAAAGCAATTACACAACAATACACAAAAATAATACAAAAACAACCACAAAAACACAATAACACCAATCCCAAACCAACTACAAAACCCTCCAACGACAACCAACAAAACCCCCCAGCATCACCACACTACCACCAATAAAAAACCAATACCCAATAAAACATCGCAAGCCACTTAAAACTAACATGCACACCAAAACCAACAAAAAAAACAACAACAAAATAAAACATCATACACATCAAACCCAATCAACGCAACCAGCCAGTAAATAACTCCAAACACCGAAACACAACACACAACACCACTCAAAACAAACAACCCATAACACCACCCTAGCATCACCAACCTAATAAACCTCAATCCCCAACAAACCCACAACACACCACCCAAACAAAAACCATAATACAAACAGCAACATCAAATACCACCCAAAAAAAAATATACAAACAACACCAACACTAAAAAAACTAAAACAAAAATCCTCACACAGACAAAATTAAACTATAGAACCACACTCAAAACCAGTCAAAACCCGCACAAAAAATCCAGCCACCCGAAAGAAACTAATAACATAACGAAAACACAAAAATATAGAATAAAAAAACTATCAACAATACTACCCCTCCAAACCGACCGAACTATTAGCAACACAAGACCAAAACAACCCATACACTCCCCGCAAAACAACACCCAAACCAATACAACCCTACACATACAACATACTATATCAATATCCAAAGCAAACACCAACACCAAGTGCCAAAAACGAAACAAACAAACCACAACCAACCAAAACACCCCCAAAACAACGAATCACCAAACAACCTAACACCAAAAAAATCCAAACGACAACACAATCCCAATATCACAACCCCCCCACAACACAAACAAATACACAAATCACTCAACATACGACTACAATCCCGAAGAAAACAACTACCTAACATAACATCCACAAACAACGCCAAGAACAGCGATCATAATAAACAAACCGACTTACACAAAAGCCATAACACCATCATCACACATCCCAAACCTCCACCAATCACCAACCAACCAAAAAAACAAACACCACCAGCTCAAAATAACAAAACCACCACACACCAAAACGAATCCGCCCCGGCCCCAACACCAAACCGCAACCCTACCAAAACAAAAAAAAACCCAAAACAAGGACCTAAAACGAATCGAAAACAAGATACAAAACCAGAAAAAAACACGAACCACCAACAACCCAACATACCAACCATCAACACCCACACTCAAAAAAACAATAACAACCAATAATCTCAAAACACACAGACCAAAATAACCGAGCCACAAACACAAACAACCCACTCAACAATCTCAATCCGAAATACACCCACCCACCAAAAACAAAACCAAAAATAATAAATATCAAAAAATCCAAAATATAACAGAACATCAACATACAACAAAACCCCAACAAAAAAAACAAAGCCCCCACACCCATCTAAGAACACAAAAAAATCACTTAACCAATAACAACACAACCCAAAAAGAAGAACCAATAATCAAAACACAACACCACCAGTTAACCAACATACAACTAAACCACCAAGACACCGAAAGAAACACACACAAAACAACCAACCAGAACCGAAAACACATAACGCAAAAAAAAACTTAAATAAACAACCACGAACAAAGCAACTCAAAACACAAAATACCATAAAAACAAAAACCTACAATAGCCTCCACCCCAAAAGCCCCAACAAACACAACAAAACATAAACACCCCATAACCACCCAAACTCCTACGACAACAACAAACCAAACCCAACACATAACTAGACAAATTCCCCCCTCAACACGCACAAACAATACCAACATCCAACAACTACCCCCAACCAAACCAAGAGACTCTAACCCCTCCCACACTTAAACTACCCGCAATAAAACCACAACATGAATCCACACAATGATACAAAACTCCCAACAGACACAAACCACACCAAAACGAGAACACATGATAACTACCAAAAAACCCCCCCAACATAACCCCCAAAAGAGACACACCCCAAACAAGAAAAGACGAGAAAAAAATAAAAAACTCAATAAACACAAAAAAGACATAACACCACACCCCAAAAAAAACAACCTGAAAAAATATCAATACAGCTAAAAATCAACACACACACAACAGAACAACCAAACACGAAAAAGCAACCAACACAATCAAACCATAAACACACCAAACACCACAAAAAAATCAAACTTTAAACATAAAAAACAACACCACAATAAAAACAATCACCGGGCCCGATAAAATAAAACGTCTAAACTAAAGAACCCCCTACCCACAACAACAAAACACCAAAACCAGAACACCCTTTACCTATAAACATAAACCACACCGAAACAAAACAACACCCCAAATATACACACAAGAAAAGCGTACGACACCCACTACTCCAACACGCAAAAAAAAGAACACAACTTATAAACATCCCTACACACCCCAAAACAGAACAACCCCCCAAAACAACACCCACAAAACTACCTCTAATAAACGAAACATCAACACAAAAAAACACCAACAAAACACAACCCAAAACAGAACCAAAATAAAAAACACCCAACTCTCATAAAAAACCACAAAATACAAGAAGACCAACAAAGAAAATACACCCCATACCACTAAACCACAACGCCACCACCAACACCATTCTAAAGAAAAACCTCCCCCCACGCAACAATCAAGCCAAAACCAACCAACAACAAACACAAAAAATAACCATAGCACCCAACACCATCCATATACTCAACCTAAAAAACAACACCAAAACCATCCACGCCCAAACACGAAAAAACAACAAAAAAGACACACAACAAAAAAACCAAAATCCCAACCACTAGAGAACACAACACGCCAAGAACTACATGACCCCGCCAAACAATAAAACAAAAAACACACCAACCAATGTGCCTAAAAAATACAAACACAAACAACGACCAAATCACTAAAAAACAAAAACACAATCCATCGTAAAAGACCCCTACCAAAATAACAAGAACAAACACAGATAAAACACTACCTAAAAACACAACACAAACACCCAAACTAAACCAACGAAACCAACAGGAACCAAACCACCCACCACACAACACAGCAACAACCAACCCAACAACACCATAAAAAAAGAACTACCGAACAACAACAAAAACAACGCAACAACCCAAAACCTTCGACCAACACAACTTACAAGACTCAAAACACGAACGCATCCTAAAAAAACATAAAACAACAACCAACAAAAACACCCAAACCCAAAGCAACAGCCCCGAACAACCACTCCTCAAAGAACCGACCAACACCAACAATCCAACAACAATCAACAACATCAACACCAACAACACCCAACCACACAAACCACCACACGAAGATCCAAAAAATTCGCCCGACCGATCAGATACCAAAACCATCCCCCCCCCCAATACCCCCCCCCCCCACCCCCACCCCCCCCCCCCCCCCCAACCCAACCAAACAGTGACAGCACCCTCCACACACGTAAACAATCCTCCAAAACAAACCCTCGAGAGCTAGACCATAGTGATCCTCGGAGAAGCACATCATATGCCACCCTAAGTAGATAGGATCGTCATGCCAGGACGGCGATATACTCGTGAGGGACCCTGTACTACCAGAGGGGCTAAGGGGCTGTTGTTTACTAAATCTTTGTGTGGACCAAGCTGCTGGACTTATCCCTTGCATACCGTGATCTCTGTCATACATTTGTAAATTGTTAGTCGTACTGGGCTGATAGTCCGTACCTTCCAGTCCCGCCATGGCGCAACTGGTACTGTATCTGCCATTGACCGCCATGTTGAAACTACAGTTAAAATTCTGATTATGTTGTTGCATGGAAGTGAAGTTAGTATGGTGTAAACCCGTCGCTTGTGACGATATCATACCAGTCGTGTCGTAACCTTGTGTCGAATTCATAGAACATTGCATAGTCATTGGATTCATGTTTGCATTTTGAAAAAAATCATAATGAGATCCCAGCATAGATGAACTAGCCCCCATACCATTCACACCCAGCATCCCGAAAGGTTTCAGAGCCTGACACTTCCTCCTGAAACCCCTCGGGCGTCTTCGGAAAGATCCCTCCTCAAACATAAACTCCGCCGCCGGATCAATGGTCCAATAATGACCTTTTCCTGGACGTCCAAGTCCCTTAGGAAGCTTTATGAAACATTCGTTTAGAGACAGATTATGTCTGACGGAATTTTTCCACCCTTGGTATGATCCTCGGAAAAATGGAAATCTCTGTTGCAAAAATTGGTAAATTTCGCTCAATGTACACCTCTTATTCGGTGTTGCTTGGATTGCCATTACAATAAGTGCTATATAGGAATACGGGGGCTTTTCCTGCCTTCGTACCCCGACACCAGGTTTCTTTGATCCTTTTTGATTGAAGGACGGAGATTCCGGATCCAGAGATGTAGTAGTCGGTGTATCCTCGGGTAAATCTTCATCTTCTTCATCATCGGATGCATTTTCATCATCCGAAGCTCCGGGTTCAACTTTTGGTACAACTTTCCTCTCTACGTCTTGAAGAACTTCTAATTCTGATGATAAACCTTTGATATCGGAAACACTCGCCATTGTGTGTTTATTGTTTCGTATTCCCAACTGTAAACTGACCGATATTTTTGCCCAATCTGTCAGGTCAAAATAATAAATATATACACACTATAGAAGCGGCCATCAAGTTTGTACAATGCATCAAAATGTATATACGCGTGTGTCAATACAGTTTTCAAAGTTTCCAAAAATTAAGTTTTGGCGTTTAACTTTATCAGAAAGTGGTGATAAACCGTCAGATATACTCACTGAGTTAACAGATAATGATATAAATTTACCATCATGTTAGATTAAACGGAACACAGATCCCCTCATTTTATGCATAATTTGACAGAAAATTAGCAGATCAAATTGAACACGCCAGAGTCGTGATTTCCAGTCATTCGATTGGTTCAGATGATAAGTAAGAGGCGGGGCTTTTAAGAGTCAATCACATTAGCAGCCACAGAAGTCGTCTCAGCATCCAAAATCTGATTATCTTAGCGTGCTATCTAACGGATATTTTAGTAAATTGTGGGACGCTAAAATACGTAAATCCCGTAAAAAGGGAAATATTTTAAAATATGCAGTATCACATAAACGGCAAAAAGATCGAGAAAAACATGAAATGATAAAAGAAAGCATATAAAAATTAAGGAACGTAAAATCCATTTCAGTTGCAAATCTACTGAACAAATCATAGCTCTCTCTCTCTCTCTCTCTCTCTCTCTCTCTCTCTCTCTCTCTCTCTCTCTCTCTCTCTCTCTCTCTCTCTCAAACACAAAGCTCTTGCGCTTCATCAGTCCATTGTAAAGTCCACGAAATATTGTAAATATTGCACGTATATCAAAATGTATTTTATTTTTTGTAAATATATATATATGTACATGTATGTGTGGTACTATTCCAATTAAGTAAAAAGTAAGTAATAACTTAACTAAGTATTATATATTACTTAAAAGAAGAAAAAAATTTATTTGTGTTAATTTTTTTTTTTTTTTTTTTTTTTTTTTGAAAATCCTTGGAATGCATGAAAAAAAAATGTTTTGTTTATATTACAATATGGCACCGCTGTTAAGCAACATATTAGAAGTAAAGTGGTAAAAACATACTGGTTATCAATCAGTGATTGATACAGCGTTATATCTATATCAGTATGATAATTTTATTTCACATTACAGATCTATGAAGCTTTTACTTATTCGATAAATCAGTTTCGGAGTAAACAAATTTATAAATACATGTACATGTACAAGATATTTTATCCAGATTCAGAAAAAGCTACTCAGCAAAATTTAAATATGCATCAAGATGGATTTGTGCGCTTTGTTTGTATGTTTGTTTGTTTGTTTATTTGTTTGTTTGCATATTATTTTACGCCATACTCAACAAATTTTCAGTCATATGGAGGTTGCCATTTTTTTTTTTAATGTTTGAGGACAGAACCCGGTTACAATGTACCCGGACAGAGACCACTGTGAACAATGCAAATTACTTTAAGTATTGTACTGGAAAATTGAGTTGTTATGTACATGTAGTCAGTTTCTATTGACACCCACCCAGTAAATTCAAAATTTTCAATATGCCAATATACTCAAACTGTTATGATTTTTTTTTTCTGATTTATTTTAGATAAGTAATAATTCAACCATTACTAAATTATAAATTTGTATGTCACAAATTTACAAAAATATGCAGTTGCAGTATAAATTTTTTATATCTTTTATATCTTAAAATATTTTAGAAAATTAGTTGACCTTTTGAGTATTACGTATTTTTAGGTTATTTTGAGTACTGGATAAATTTGGATGACTTCTTTTCAGGTCCATTAAGTTCATTATGTACTGAAACTCTACAATATTTTCACTATTTTTTGGGTTAAATCACACAAAACCTATGCTGTAACTGGACATGTTTTTACATTGATGACTGAGCATTGTAAATTAATATGATGAAAATTATTGCTCATTCGAAGAAAAACTTCAGAAATATTAAAAATTATTTTGAATACGTACTCAAATTTTGAGAACCATACTCAACGTATTTATTCATTTTTTTTACAGGAAAAGCAAAAAATGTGTGACTAAAAAATTTATATGAGAACCGGATGTAAAATAATATGTGTCCTACTGACTCCATTCGGAAGTTTTACAAACAACTATATAGTGTCAAAACAATGCAATAAAAGTTCAGCTTGAGTATTCAGAAAATTTGGTGACTTCGATCGGGGCCCAGAAATATCAAAAAATGTTTTGAGTACATATTCATAATGTGAGTTCCGTACTCAACGTATTTATTCATTTTACAGGAAAATCATAAGTGTGATTCAAACTGTGAGTATTTAAATGATGTTAAAACATAACAATGTGTTTTCTATTCAGACAAATCCAGAAGTTTTACAGACCGCTATATAGTTAAAATGGTGAAATAAATGGTGATCTAAAGTACCGAGTAAAGGACTATATATGATAGATCCTAACCCACCAATGAAATACCTTGTAAAGTACATGGTACACATTATGAAGTTTAAGAAGTTTACATACACACTCAGGGCGATTTAAAATCGGTAAAATATGTATATATTTCAATATATTTATCTTTATTATTTTTGAGGCTTTGGGGGTAAAAAGTGGCGCCTTGGACTTCCACTCTATTGTATATGTTCTTAACTACGGTACGAAGGAAAATTTTGTCCCTGCGTTCTTTAAACAAACAACTTTTCATATGAAGCCCATACGTGCTAAGGAGATTCTACTTCCGGTACGGTCTAAAGAAGGCGTTCATTTATTTTCGTCACCATAAACAGAAACAAACTATTTGCCAGGAAACGCTTTGTTGCACCATAGCTAAATGGGTGTTTGTATCGCTGATAGCGGCAAGAGAGACTGTAATCAAAGTGCTAGGCTACAATGTTTTACCTTCGAATTCTCCGTCAATAGATCTGCTCGACAACTTTTCGATAAGTAGAATCTACGGTAAACTGTTCCCTGAGTCGAATATGCTAACTTTGGCCAATTACCAACTGGTTCTACGGGCCGTATACTACGAAAGTCCATAGTAGATATACAATAGATGAATTCCTACATGTAGGTCAGTTTACAGTTAGCCTGATCTGGTTCTAATGCATTTCTTTACCCGAGCGCGAATAAGGCCAAGCACAGAATCTATTTTTAGAATGTTACATCTGAACTCCGGCATCACCGACACTTTTATCAAGTGTATACGTAAATAATATCACTGTTTTAAAAATAGGAGTATATATCTATGAGGTTAAAGTACACAAGTTTTCCAAAGTAAGCAATACAAATACAAAATGTAAGGATATACAACTAGCGACTGCATTCTCTTGTTGGGTCTAAATCAGACTGTTTATACACCAAAGTGGCTATTTAATGTGGCGTAATGGTTCCAGATTTTGAACTCAGGGCCCGGGGTTCGAATCATTTTTTTTATCTGGTACATTTTACATAACATATATTTTTCACCAGAAAAATTTATCAATAAACAGAAATAATTTTTCACCAGACTCACAAAAGTTGGAGTTCCAATTAACATGACCTTGAAATTACCTTTGGGGTCAAGGAGCATCAGATCTCATTTAGGCGAGTAGAACCTGTATGAGCATCCCCTTTGGGGGCCGTTTTGGACCCTTATCATATATAGTCCAAGTTTGTCTCAGGGCGATTCCGGTGAGCTTTAGTAATTTTGAAAACTGGCGATGACTTCCAAGTGCTTAACACGGGACATAAAAGTCCCGGATCTTTTAAACCCTGAGCCCATACTGCAATTGGTATAGGTCCAATGCACAAAACATCGGCGCTCACCAATTGGTTGTTTGAAGCAGAGACCCGTCAATCCCGGAAAGAGACAACCGCCAGTAGAAAATACGAAAGTCAGCTTAGGTTCCAGCGGGACTCGAACCTGCGCTAACAAGAAGTGAGAGACTTCGTGCTTTAAAGCACAATGGCTCAAACCACTCAGATACCAAAGTATAAATCTTTAGGATTTCCAGGATATAGGTACAAATCTGGTAAAACAAAATTTGACAAACACAGACCTCTTGAAATCAAAAGGTGGGAAGGTTCAAAGGAGTAAGCATCACATCACATGAGTCCACAGTCAAATCCAAATGAAATACGTGATTAACAAATCATCGTCACAATTGGTACAGACATCTCAACAACCGCCATAGACGTAACAAGTATGACAGAATGAACAACAAGTCAATATGTAAATGTCTCATTACAATTAATTATTAATTAAAATACACATATAGCTTCATCAACAATTCACCATATAAAACAGCAATGATACGATTTCGCAGTCCCTCTGGCACCTGCATAGATAAACAATCTCAAGTACAGAGTTGTCGGTCCTTGCATTCTATCTCGATCCCTGCAAAGTCCCGATATTAATATTGTGAAAAAGACAAATAAACTCTAGAGTTTCCTTTTTATACTAAGCTATTTGTCTTTTTGCATATAACTTTAATTTTGACATGAAATATATAAGTATTTGACGCAAAAACACTTTTTGAAATGAATCCAGATGTAAGGACTATATTTTTGTTAAAAGTATTCCTATTCTGAGTAAGTTGGTTTAAAGCCAAACCATTACGTAATCACATTTTGGGAGTACTTTTGAGAAATGACAGAGATTGGGAGAGAGTGCAAAGACCGACAACTCTATATGCGAGATTGTCGATGCCATTGCTGGTGGACCGTTTGAGTCCCCGAGGGTATACATAAACCAAGTACCTAGCATTTCGGTACCAGATGATTATTTTATACTAAAGTAATGTTTCATTTGAATAGCACCGTTTAAATTCCAAAGTCCTCAAAAGTTATTAGATAGTCATAATTCTACATTGGTTACTCTTTGAGAGTGGCAATACATTCAAGTTTATTACTTAGCCTTGTATGATACCACTTTCTCTTTCAGAACTATTCATATATTTTAAATTTGATTTCCACAGATGAAGTCTTATTGACAGAAACGATCGTCTTTATTATTTAAATTTGTTTTGGCCCTTATTTTAATTTTTGTAAACTATATCTTTGGTTTTATATTAATAATATTTCGTGTGAATTTTATGATTTCATATGCATTTTATGAAATAAAATTTTATGAATTCATGAATGAAAAAATTCAAAGGAAGTTGCACACTTCACAATTTCAAATTTTGGTGGAATATTTCCATTTAGATAGAACTTAGAAGCGTATTTTTTTTTCTAGATCTGTTTGTTCCCGTCTCAAACCACATAATTATATTAACATCGGCCATCTTTTTTCCGGGTATATTGAAATCACGTGGTTTTCTACTCCATCATTTGAAACGTATATCAACTGAAAAAACTGTTGATTGTGAACTAAAACAAATAAATGTATTTTAAGTTTTCTTCAACAGTTGCACTTTAATAGTCATGGATATGGATAATGTAACTGTCTAGTCCAATAACTAGCTTTTGTGGCTGGACAGTTGGTGGTTATATTCATGTAAGTTAAGTTGAAGTTAAACAACGGCGAGCGATTCAGTCCCCTAGCAACTTTTAACTTTCTAAAGAGACAGGGATATAATAAGTCAAGTACATTCTTATTGGATTGTTGTAGGTAAAATATTTAAAGTATCCATATATGTGACGTCAAAGGCATTCTTGTTCCTTGCCATATACGCGTGCAGCTCCTTAACTCATTCACCCCTAGAGACACATTTGGACTGGTCTAAGACATTGATTTACAGAAGAGTTCATTGTTTTTCAGGGGATGGTGAGTTAAAGTAGATAAATATAAATACAATATTTTGTCAGTCTAAAATTTAAGTTGAAATAAGCTCAGAATTAATGTCAAATGTCAAATTTGATATATTTTTAAGATAATGATAATGGAAATTTAAAATTCTGTTTCAAAGTTTGTTTTTTAAATTTACATATATTACATTGATAACGATGATGATGATGATGATGATGATGATGATGATGAATTATTGCTGTTCTTATTTCAAGTTCAATGTCGTTACTGAAATAAATATCAAAGATTTACAAGTATTCAAATTATTCATATCTTTATATATTCATAATGCCTTTATATTTCTAGATACCATTTAACGGGTCGCAATAGAAACTGTGTTCAAGATCGCTTTGTCTATTTATTAAGAAAACGATTGCTTCAAAATATATTCTCACATAGATATGGAGTTTTAATCTCTATAATAACCATAGTTCGATTTAACTTCAAAAGGCAAAAATCTTCAAAGAAAACAATAAATGTCTAGAATGAAGATGTTTTACAATGATATACACTTGGAAAGTGTCGGTAATGTTATCTATACCGTATCACTTACTCCAGAATTCTCTCCAAGATCCCTAAAATGCAAAATTTACTGCTATTTAAATCTTTCATTTATACAGCAATGTGTGTGGTATTTTCTATATTTCTTCCCTTTTTTAAGGCCTACATTAAAGTTGGTAGACTATTTCTGTTACATCCCTACGTAATGAAATTCTTGTCGATTTCACACTGCGTGGAGGTGATAAACTTTAACCTTTTTAATCTTGATTTGATTGGCTAATGCGGGACGTCTTTTGATTCTAGGTGTGACATAATTTGTAAAATCAGGTAAACCCCCCCGTGTGTACTGTACGTGACGTCATATTGACGGGAGAAGATAGTCTAGCGATAGGTAATACATGTTGTGAAAATGGATCTGTAGCGATAACTCCCAGCGTTCGATTCATTATCTTAATATTGCTGCTGTTTTTGACAACCAAACTTATTTATCTATCAGATAAATTCAATCTATGATTATATCTCGGGATGTCAGAATCGGTCATTTTCTCTATTTACTAACTTATCTCCAACTATCTTCTCGGCAGAACGAGCGTACTAGGAAAAATTACGACCAGACAGCCGTGACAGGCTTCATTGTATAACATAAAATTGTACATTTTGTAGTACTGAAAAAAATACATACGTCAAAACTTTTATTTGTAAATCTTCGGAATTACAAAACAAACTTCAGAGTTGGAATGAATCCTAATATTCGTATCTCCGAAATGATTTCTTAACTCATCAGCCCTGAAGTCACTTTTAAACCTTCCCATTTCAAAGAATGGTTAAGTCCACTGTTAGAATTCAAGGGTGTATAATTTAGAATCAAAATTTTATGATAATTTCACATGCCGTAATATGAACTTGAATTATGACAGTAGACCATACTATTTATTGATCTGACCCCAGGGGTTAATGAGTTATTAACAAACACATATTCAATTTAATAGAAAGAACAATAAACCAACAGAATATGAAATCCTAACATAATTAACTACGGTATAGATCTTCCAAGGTAAAGTGACACAGTCGGTTTCTTTGTAAAAACGAAAACAATACGATATATTTTCAAAAATAAGCGCGAAATAGTAAAACAATTTGCCTTATCGTGCATTACTATAGCTCTAATATGTTTTGTGCCGAAAAATAGTCTGGCCTGTCACCCCCCTGTAAAAAATTAATCGAGAAATCTTTCTTGGTAGTGTATTAACGTGCACCGGGGGGGATCTGCGAGCGCATCACATCTCGCGGTCACCTATCCAGATGCTAACCGCGCTCGCCGTTGCTTAACTTCTGTACATGAATGTAAATACCAGCTGTCTAGTCACAAAAGCTATCTATTGGACTAGACTCGTTCGCAACAGAAATGATTCTGACCAAGAAGTACACAAGCGGATTTTATTTGCTTCTAACAGTTTCCTGTTAATCTATTATAAATACAATGCATTTTCTATAATTCAGTATCATGCTGAAAGGGAGTCAACTAACGTCATGTTTCTATAGCTTTCTATGTGAAATCAACTTTTTAAAATAATTGGCATAACTTATTTACTGAATGAAATCTTGTACGTTTTTGCACATATATGTTGATGTCTATGGACTATCTTTCTCAATTGGTTTGGAATGTGTCAATTTGTTTTCATGAAAGCTGCAAGTATTTATAAGTTACAATCGAAATTTGCAGCAACATTTTCTTCTTTGCTCATAGTAAGTGACGTCAACAAAATACTGCAAAGAAAAAATGTTGGTTCTCAGAAATAAAGTTTCAAAGAGGTTTAAAACTAATATCAGATGAAGATTAATATATATTTTATAAAAATATGTGGATTTTGACAAGAATTGACGAAAACATTACTTTCTGACAGGCATTTAAAACAGGTTGATATAATATAGAAAGTTGTAGGAAAATGGCGATACATGTAGTTGACTTTCCTTTGGCACCTTGCTGTATTATCCCTCAAACAAAAAAACGCCACCATTAGGAGAAATTCTTGACGTGGTCAATTGACGATCTTAGTCAACTGTTTTTTTACTGGAAGTATTTCAGTATTCGTTTCGCAGATTCTCTAGATATGTAATGTAAGATTTTTCAAACTGCAAAATCACAAAACACAGCAAAACAACGAAAAAAAAAAAAGAAAGAAATCAGTTTTTTACTTTTCACCCTTTCAATGGTTTAAACATGGTTACAATCTTTTGGTCAGGTTAACATTTTGTAAGTTTTTATGGGCTGATTAATTTTGCTGCATACAAAACCTCTCTATTTTTAAAAAGTTTTAGATATACATGTAATTGCCAAATATAACCAAAGATATAAAATTTCAGTACGGAAACAACCTCCCACCACTTGAAAATTACCACAATGTCGATTTTTAATTACATCTCTCTCTCTCTCTCTCTCTCTCTCTCTCTCTCTCTCTCTCTCTCTCTCTCTCTCTCTCTCTCTGTGTGTACATCAATGGTGCTGCTTCAAGTCTCTTATAGGTTTAGGGATAATAGACAAAAAATAAAAAAAATAACTGCTTTCTATAGTTTCTGTGTAATAATGATATTATAAATATAATTTTCAAAATGATAGCCAAACTTTAGTACAGCCACATGCAATATCAGTTTAAAAGAAATAACATGTTCTGTTGACTCTTTGTAGGACTTTGCACATTGATCATCCTTGCATCTTGTATTTTGGCTGTCTTATAGTTTTGTAATTAATAAGTACCCACAAAAGGGAAATGAAAAGGGCTTACTTGACCATGTTGGTCATATCAAAATGTTGGGGAACCTCTTGCATAATAATCATTGACACTTGTATCAGTTTCTGTCTAACCAATTACAGTTTTGGAGATAATAGCTGAAGTACACCCCAAAAACTCTACCATAAAGGGGTAAAAACTCTTAAAAGGGCGTTCCAACAAATTCGGTTTTAATGTCGAACATAGTAGAGCTTTCCTTACTGATCATTTTGATGCAGCATTTTTTGGCGATGACAATTATTTATTTCGGGCTAGGTAAGCTTGACGCAAATAATGATATTTTCTGCGCTATACGAAAAAAGAAAAGATATTTAAAAAATCAAACACTTGAATAACTGAAACCTGGACTGACGGCGTGGATTTCTTTTAACTGCTTCACTAGAGATCCTGGTAGAACAACATCACGTTTTGATTCAAGTGCGACAGAAAATGTGGAAAGGTAATAAGGTCACCCTTTATACAAAAGGTTTCAAAATGATGTTGTTCAAGAATTGAATGGACTAGTTATAAAATGATAATAACTATTGATAAAAAAAAGGAAAATGTCAATTTTGGACCAAAAAATCTTGGAAACAACTTCGCTTCCAGTATGTAAGTCCTAATGTGGAATTTCAATTGTCTCTACAAGTTTGCTTGTTGTTGTTATTGTTGTTGTTATTGTTTTCTGTAGTATTGCTTTACAGCTTTCCAAGAGTTATTTAGCATTTGTAGAGATTTCTTAAATTTTACAAGAAGTGCCAGATAAGTTGGCTAATGTAATATACTTTACACATTACAATAGTATTTCCCTAAATCCCTAAGTCTCCAGCAACATGACGATCTACTTTCATTTCAGAGTTTGAATTGTGGTCGTCACTATAGCTTTTAATTGTTAAAAGGTATCAAAATGTTCTCTTGTGCATCTGATTGTATTATCTATAACAGAAATACACATTTTATCATGAATGCTATTTTTTATAGCATACTAGTTCCACTTTGTGTTATGATTTGCTACTGTGGAAAGAGTGAGAGATTATTTATAATGAATGTATCATCAAATGCATGAAAGCAATACATGGGATTGCGTAACAACCCGTAAAAATAAACAATTACTAGAGTGTACGAAATGTACGTGCCAAATGCATGTAGACGTGTGAAAGTACTTCTAAACTGGCCAACTGCTCGTGGAGAGAAATTGAAATAAAAAATATCAGAGATGACAGAACTGGAAGCAATTTTTTAAATACATCATGTTATCAAAAATGTTATGATACTGAATAAAAGATGTTATCAGCGTGTTTGAATAGGCAGTTTCGACAGTCGGTTAGCCTGGTTACATTTGAATATAGATTAAATGTAATTTCAAAATTTAGTAACACGTCAAGGAGTTCCTCCTTATTTTCATATGTGATACTGATCTTATTCATATAATCACTTTTTAACGTTGGACTTAACAGATGATCTTGTGTAGGTCAATAATTTTATATTTAGGTAAACTTGTGTTTTTATCAGTGGTCTGTAAAGGGAACAGATACACGTAGCCGTTGTAGACAAATGACAATAAAGATTATTATAAAAAAGATAACAACTGTTATGTATGAATTGCCTTTACAGGCAGGTGCCCTTTATACAGAGGTGGCATTTAATGCAAGTTAGACTGTAACTTGATGAGTTAAGCATTCCAATATATATATATATAGAGAGAGAGAGAGAGAGAGAGAGAGAGAGAGAGAGAGAGAGAGAGAAAGAGAGAGAGAGATAACTAACAGCTAACCAACCATCTACATTGGTTATATACAGATTATATAAAGAACTCACACAATGTTTTGCATTATGCAACTCTGTTTCACCTTCGTGCGTCTTATTCGGAGATGGATTTTTAAGCCATTACAATGAAATATATTTTACAGTACATAGAGATATTTTATGATAGAGAAAACATAACCGAAATTCCGTGAAAGAAAAACCGCCTTTAAGAAACCGACTTGTAAAATGGGAAGCAACTAAAATGACAAAGTGACTATTATAAAGTAGAGTAATCTAGGTGGCCCAGTAAACCGCACTGCATTGAATCGATATGAATAATTAATTAGTGTTATTTGTTATCAACGTTCCATTGATAGTAAAAAGAGGAAATTGGCTCATTTTGTAAAATCGGTGAAAGTTGGCAAAAGTTTACCCTAGTATATTGTAGTACAACCACACAACACAACGCATTATGACAAAGAAAATGTAAATGAATAAAAAAACCAAAAACAAACGGTGCACTCAAACAAAAAGATGTGTGTGTTGTGTGTGTGTGTGTGTGTGTGTGTTATAGATTTATCAAAGAAGCCAAACAAATGTTTAAGACGATCGTTTCTATCAATAAGACCATCAATTGAGCTAGAATTTAATTTAAATGAATATATATGGAAAAGTAGTATCTTACAAGGCCAAATATTAAATCTAAATGTATTGCCAAATCTGTCTAATGAGTACACACTGTAAAAATGAATATCTTAGCTTTTGAAAAGTTTTGAATTAAAATGGTGCTTATCTGAGCGAAATATCACTTTAGTATAAAAGAAAGTCGGCTGGTACCGAAATACCAGTTACTGTGCTTATGTATACCCCAGAGTCCCAAACGGTCCCTCAACAGTAGCAACGACCCAACGGTATAATATCATTAACAATACCAAAGTTATAGTTTTAAAAAGAGACCAAAACAAATGCTCAAGACGATCGTTTTTGCTTTATAAATCATGTATACAGAAAAACCTGTATATAAAGACAAAACCAGTCTTTATAGGGAGACGGTCTTTATATAGAGGTTGATTTGTACACAAATAGTACTGTTGGGGACAGCAAAAAAAAAACAGTCTTTGTAACCAGGTGATCTTTATACACAGGTTGTCGCTAAAGCAGATTTTACTGTATTTCAAATTCAGACTTCAAGTTTGCCTCTATAGCGCCTCTTGATTAAGTTATAACGATCTGGGTAATAATAAAAGATATCCATCATGAAATAGCAACCTCAATCTCTACTCGCAGCGATTAACACAGATTATAAATCTAAATGTTCTTCATGTTATAGAATGGCTTGTTGGTGGTCCTCTGATTTCTTGTGTTGAAAGCTGTAATAAAACGCACATCACAATCTCACCCTTTCAGATTGGGGCAATTTGTCTCGGAATTTGACGAGAAAGAACATTTCCTTGTCGAAGACATCAACTCCATTTGAACTGCAGATTTTCGTTGTCAGATTTCAATTTTCAAATTATTTTCTCACGAATTTTCAGATACTTTATTATGAATCAGCCAAACCATGTCTCTGAACATTCGTATAAACAGAACAATATTATAAGCATGCCACACGTACTCACATTTTCTAATGTTCTGAACATTTCATTCATTTTTCTAATTTCTCTTTTTTTCGTCTTTTACAGTGATTTGCCTAAATACATTTGACCACACCTGATGAAAAAAGTACACATATCTGACACAATTGATTAAATAAACATACATCTTTCAAATACATGTATTTCCTTTTAATGTTGAGTGTATATTTAAAGGACCTAAAATTAAGCGTGTAAGAATAGAAATATCGAGTTTAATCTTTTAACCCAATCTATCAGATGAAAAGAATTTCTGTATATTTTCAGCATCACGACGAGACTCGGAACAACATAAGGCAGACCTACAATGCCCCTTTGCACATGTAGTTTCCGACCCCAGTTTGTCTGAAAAAGAAACCCCATATGTCATTTATCACATCTGCTGTTGAGTCGTATGTACAAGTTGTGACGACGATTTGTTTTCCATTTTACTTTGACTGTGGACTCACAGCGGGTGCGACCGACCAACAGGGGATGTTTACTCCTCCATGGCACCTGATCCCACCTCTACAGAGATAGAAATTAGCAGGGGCCCTGTTGCCGATGGCGAGTAAAATTTGAACTGGGCTCTCAGATACCAAGGTATAAATCACTAGGATGTCCAAGATATAGGTACAAATCTGGTAAAAAATGTACAAACACGGACCTCACTGAGTATACCTTCTTATATGTAGCTAGAATATGAACTACTAATATTCTTGTAAACTGAGTATACCTTGCTATATGTAGCTAGTGTATGATCTACTTTAAAATATGTTTTCGTCGTAAGATTTTTTTAAATAACATGTTATAGGAAGAGCAAGTTTCTGGACTTCCAGATATGCAACTGGGCTCCAAAAAATCCTGACATACGAGCCCAGATGGCTCCTTGATTGCAGATATTAATTTCTATTCCTGCTCTAGATTTGCAGAAGTCCGCGTTTGTCCCGTATTCACCAGATCTGTATATGTATCCTGGACATCCTGAAGATTTATACTTTGGTGTCTGTGATTTTTAATTTTATACCCCTTTTCATTTTAGAATCCCCCGTCCCCCGTGATGTTGTTATTGAGCTCCGACACTAATACGTCCCATAGGTAACTTACTAAACAATTTTGTCAGAACATAACTTAGGCCACCTTGGACAGGTGTATCTAGTATTTTGCAAGGTCAATTTTTTTCTGTCCACACCATAGAGTGTAGACAAGCGGCACGCTATGATGCCACGATATAACTCTAACACCAATGCGACCCGAGTTCGAACCTTGGATTAGACATTAGAGTATGTGCAATGGTATGGTGGTAGCCAGGTCGGACACGTGGGTTTTATCCGGGTACTCCCGTTTCATCCCACAGCAAAGACACCCGCACTCCAACATCGGAACCAATGTGAGACATTAATATAATGTGACGTAACCTGTTTGTCAATTTTTGTAAAATAAACTTTTTTTTTAACTCATTGACCCCTGCAGTCGAATTTGGATTTACTCATTTCAAAGAATGGTAGAGTCCACTGGCAGAATTCAGGAGTGCACGATCTAGAATCAAAATTTTACAATGTTTGATATACATTATTTACTTGTTCACACCGGAATCCTGACCGTATACCATACTTTTATTGATTTCGATGAGTATATATGTGACTATAGGGATTAGATGGGTTAATATCATTTTATGACGTAGGATGTGGATGCAAAAATATTTTCAAATAATGGACCAGGTGAAGATGATATTATAAACGCTCTAAAAAAATAATAATATCAATATATATATGTGAGATTTGAAAAAAAAAATCAGTAAACACACCCTAAATTCACAAATTTTCGCCCCCCCCCCCCCTTGGCCTTTATCAAATGAAAGACGACAATATCTATATAAGCTACATGGTATCAAAGCTGGATAATTCAGCTTTGGAGGACATTGAAGTCTATTGGAATTATATCTTAGATGTTTCTGAAATTACAAAAAAAATTATAATTCATTTTTTTTGGTTATTTTTTCAGATATGTTTCATTAATTTAGAGAACAAAGAAACTAAATATTGGTTCTACTTAATGCGATTATTAATATTTATCTATTCCATCCTGTATATGACAGTGGTGATATGATACCATATTTGGATGTTTAAACGAATATCTACATTTTGATACACGAAATTGCATGGGGGAAAAGATAATACATCATTTAGCGAATATTTTTGATAACTTGTGAGACATGATGGCAAATTTACATGCTCATAGCCTTCTAATGTAACCATCTTGATTGACATAAACTTTTCAAAAATAAAATTACAAATTATTTACTTATTCTGAAGAAAAAGGCGGTAGACAAAACTAAGGTTTCCTGAAATAATAAGTTTTATGGCTAATTGTAAATGATGTCTTTAATTTGTCTAGAAATACTTTTACTATAAATAAAATATTTCAATACTTGTATCAAAACCGCACACATCTCGAAATCCAATGCAAGCATTTGTCTTTTTGGTTTGATTAGGTGACATTTAAATGGGCATTACCAAAATTATTTCGATTTTTTCCCCACTTTTACTACTTGTTGAACGGTAGCAAATTGGAGCTATACACTGGCATAAAAATCTTATATTTCCAGATATTTTGTGAAAATAATGTCAGGTCCAGTGTGGTATGCATATACAAATAGTAAGTTTGAATTAATCAATTGAAAGTGAATAATTACCGAACTGGTTTACTCAAGCAATTTTCACAAAATATATAGGGGTGTAAGAATTTTATGCCTGTGTATATCTTTTTTTGTTATTTCTTTGTAAACGAAAAGAAATGTTTCTGAAAAAAAAACACAGCCAATGTACTTTAAATTATTCAAAAGGATTCAAACAGTATTAGACAGCTTTCCCCCTCCCCCAACAATTTCGTGGCGCCTAAACATCTCGTATACCCTAAAGGCCCTTGTTTATTTCCAAGATAATTTTCATTCCTCAATCATGTTATAGTTTCCAAATCCGATGAGTTGCAATGCATTCAGTGGTTTTATTAGATATTTCATCACAGTGATTTTACTTAATATGTCATGTATTGAAATCGAAGAAGAACGAGTTTTTGTCCTTCAAATGAACAGGGGTTTTGTAATAACCAGGTTACAATGGAAAAAGTTTGGCTGAGGAAATTAAATTCTTTTCGTGTAAAGAGGGAAACGGACTTTTGTACCAAGGGTACATGTTTCCGAATCCCTGCTGTGATGTATTTCCATTGTTTGTATACAAGTTTGAATTACAATAAAATACTTTTAAACCAAGTAAAGCGGGATTTCAATTTCCTTTTATAAACGAGATTTGTTTTTGTTTTCATTCCCATTATTCCAACCATTATCTACTTCTTTGAGTTTTTCATATCATCAATACAAAATACATGTATAAGACTGGAATTTTATTTTTTGTCTAGACAGCCGTATATTTCGTGGTGCTATTGTTAGTAATTCAGGGGTCACCACTATACATCGAAAGTGCCACATAATTTGACTTTAGGATAATTAGGAACTCTTTGAATATCTGAGAATTTTATTACTGAATTAACGCAATGATATCTTAATTGTGTTAAAAATAAAATGAATGAATACTATAATAATAATAAATAAA